>JARHVA010005944.1:425000-695000 GCA_037957365.1 Torreya grandis | reverse complement strand
GGTGTATATATAGAATAATTTAACCTTAAGCCATTCCATAATTTTATCCAATGCATTCAGTCCAATAAACCTTGTTAGTTATGAAAAAAATCTATTAGGTTTGGAACTCAATTATCCTAGCTCAACTCAGTTTTGTAATGTGCACTAATCTTAGAACTAGGTTGACCCATTTGACTACATTTGGTAAATGGTACAAATAGGTTTTGATTAGGTAAGGACTATTTGAGGTGGTGATTTACTTAGTGAAATATGTGATGGAGGTGTAAAATCTTAGATAAACATATATGAGGGGTTTGTATTAGTTTTAAGTGGAGGTATAGGGAACAACAATCTTATGAAACACCAAATTTTTACCTATCCCTTTCCTAGCATTTAAGGTATGCACTCAAAGAGATTGAGAATTGATGAGTTATTACAAGAGATAGAGAATTAGTATTTGATAGATTTTAAAAATGTTATGTGTATACATATGCCTCACTCGAAACTAATGACATGTCACATAGTTGTAACATAGGATGATGCTTCAAGAAAAGACACAACAATAAACAACACTAAGCTAAATAAATTGCAGTATAAAGTAAATAAGATAATTGAAATGAAAGAATTAAATAATAGTTAACTTTACTTACCTTAGTTTCATATATTAGAAATAGTGCGAGAGAAATGGAGAGGTGTCTAATGTAGGGAACATTAGGTGAACCTGTAAAATGAGGTAAAAGTCAATTTTTTTTGTAAAAATACATATGGTATGTGGGAAATTATTGAAGATGTTAGGATCCTAGACCATATTTTGCTTTGGAAGAGATATTAGAGACATAGTTTAAATCAAAATATAGAATCTAATGGTAAATAATTGACGATTAAATAATTTTAAATTGTAAATACAAATAGGGTCAAAATTTATTCATTTATAATTTTGATATTCTGAGAAAATAGAGCTCTAAGATACCTAGAAAATAACATAAAATAATGTTGAGGAAATGGTAGATTCGAGCTGGAGGATGATTAATTATAGTAGATAGTGTATAGTTGGTAAGTGATACAATTAAATTCATTTTTTTGTATTTTTATTGAAAATTAATCTAGTTGTGAAAAAATAGACATTAGGGGAAACCATGTAGTGAAAAATGCCCATATGATATTTTTAATAGAGTAAGCATTAAGAGGGTCTATGGGTAGGAAGTGGTAGGTAAAATAAATGCCTAAGGCATTAATGACAATTAGGTGAATAATTATCACATAATTTGAATGGGGTTTACCATGTCAACTTAGTTCAAATTTGGGCTATATTGTGTTAGGGATAAATACATATAAAGTGGTTGACATAGTTCTTACGTATGTGGTCAAATACATGGGGTAGGACTAAATTAGTTAGGAGTGGCTGAATTAGTTATTTGATAGAGCTGAATTTGTAGAAAGTGACTGATCTAGTAGGAAATAGGGCCAAATTTGTTCTAAGTAGATGATTTTGAATTAAATAGGGCTAACTTAGTAGGAAGTGGTTGATTCAATATAAAATAAGCTCAAATTAATTTTAAGTGGTCAATTTAGTTATTTGGTAGGGTTGAATTCTTAAGAAGTGGATGATCTAGTATGAAATATGGTTGATGTTGTTCTAACTGGTCAATTTAGTAGAAAATATGGTTGACTTAGTAAGAAGTGGCCAATTTAGTATAAAATAGGGCCAACTTAGTTAAAGTGGCCAATTTAGTAGAAAGCAAGGCTAACTTAGTTTCAAGTGGCTAATTATGTAAAAAATAAGGTTGACTTAGTTTTAAGTCATTGATTGCATTGTAAATAGGGTTGACTTAGTTTTAAGTGGATGACTACATAAGAAAGGGGTGTGAAAGTGATAAAAATAGGTTTATAAAGTAGATAATGTTAGAAATTAAATATTTTTATAATATATATTTATTATTTTATATCGATGTCTAATGCATTATATGTTATTTGGTACCTTTTAGAGGTGATAAATATTTTAGCATTTAGTGGATATAACATGGCTACTAGATCTAATGGAGAAGCTATCAGATGATGATTGTTCTAGATTAGCCTCCTTAGGATTTAGAGGTATTATGGAGATGTGTAGGATCCTCTTGAGTGTTGACTTAGTTTTCATGTTTCTTGGATCATGGGAGTGACTTACAAATACTTTCTAGTGGGAGGTAGATGGGTATATGATAGAGGTGGGGATCATAATGGAGGATGTCCATATTCTAATTGGATTACCCATCATAGGTACTCCTATGATTTTCAGTAACCTAGATTTAAAGATAGAGAGGCGAGCCTTAGCTCTATGGGATATAGGCTCAAATATATATTTTTCTAGGTTGTATGTAAACTTATTTAATGTTTATATATCAACCATTCCATATTTTTGAAATGCCATGATATGGATTATGACATCACATGATTTGTCATAAGTGATATGGGAAGGTGTCATTGTACATGATGGCTTTATGTTAGTCTATTTTAAATTAGGGCACATTTTATAACTTGGGACTAGTTATTTAAGTATATTTAGTGCAGAATATGTATGGGATAATGTCTTGAGGGTAGAAGACTATGGGCATTATTATTTTTCTAAGTAATTAGATATATGAGAGGTTTTTGATATATCGATTAGCTAAGTTACCCCATGTTTTGGATGATGGGATTCCTCATGTGGTTAGGTGTAAATAAGACCATGTTGTACATGTTATTTCACATAACCCACCACTATATATAATTACACATAGAAAGATTATATGGTAGCCTATATAGATATTGTGGCTAGTTAGCCATCTTAGGCTACTATTGTTGTTAGATTGGGTTGCACTTGCATTACTGGTCATTATACATGGTAGGTAGAACCACACCATGTTTCTCATGTTCTTAGAGATATTCACCTACCACATATAGTGGCTCCTATAGTAGTTCATGATTATTTGACATGACTTGTTAGGTAGATAAGGGGTAGTGGTGGTGAAATATCACCAATGGGGATACCTATGATTCAACCACATCGAGAAGACCGTAGACTATTCAAGTTTATAAATAGAAGGTATCTTAGCTTGAGTTTGAGGAGGTAGTTATGGTAGATGTGGAGATGGTTTATATAGAGGGAGAGTATGTGGGTGTGGTTAATCTTGATCCATAATAGGCATTACATATTCCTCCATGATCATGGAGGAGATGAAGTTATTTTTGGGTGGTATAGAAGACACAAGAGGGAGAAATTGCACATGGAGATCCTACAACATAGGCTACAAATATTTGGGTGATATATAAATAAATTTAGAGCGGACTTAGCATGCCTAGGTTATTTTACTAGGTTTTATAGTTGCTCAAAGGTAGACTATATTAGAGGTGCTAGGTGGTCATGATGATGGGGATACCATTGTTGGTAAGACTATTATTGGTAAGTAATGCTTTGTGTTTTGATTATTTGATGGATGACCAAATGTATAGATTTATATCTTTTATGTAGATAGATGCTTTAGAGATTTGGATGTGTGTGTGTGTGTGTGTGTGAGTGATAGAGATATAATGTACACTTAGTTTTTCTCTTATAGATATTACTAAGGAGGATTTTATATGGGGTGTAATAGTTTAGGCTACATACCATGATATTTTACATGGAGTGCTTTTGCATCGTGATATTACTACCATAGAGGATCATGTTGTATCATATACCCTAGATTATTCTAATTGGTTTCAATTGGTTGGTGAGGTGACTTTAAAAATAAATATATGAGGGTATGGTTTACATATACCCCTAGGAGTTGGATATAGAGAGGCATGATCCTGATAGGTGTTGACCTAAGAGAAATCCACCCATATGGCCACTACAATAGAGTTGGGATATGTGCAATACCTTGTAGCTAATTTATATGGATAAGTTGATTGTATTAGATCCCATACTACCTTATTATAGTGTAATAATCAGAGGGGATAGTAACATGCAAATATGGGTATCATGGTTCATCCACTACATAGGCATGATAGATCACAACCTTAGAGTTGTTAGATATTATACTTGTACTTTGTATTATTTTTTATTGTATCAAACTCTTGATATATATGGATCTATATATTTCCTAGTTTATGATTTGTATGTGTCATGGATGTATGTATTTATTTTAATTTTATCTCATGTTTTTTATTTTTTATGTATATGATATGGGAAACTATATGATGCATGATTTCTATTCTAGTATTATGTGAAACACATACATGGTTAAAAATAAAACTTAGAATTTGGAGAAGTAGATAACTAATCATAAAATATAATACACACTAAATCATGATGGAAAATGTGTATAATAAATGAAAACATAGTAAATGGTAAAATGAAGTAAAAATCAAATGTTTGTAATAATGTAAAGTAAAGAGAAAAACACAACAAATAAAATAAAGATAAATCATACTAAGTCAAGATGGGAAGTATGAAACATTTTTCATAAAATGAGAAACATGTTATATCAAATATTTTAAAAATAATCAAACTAGATATAAAAAAGATAAATCATACTAAATCAAGATGGGAAGTATGAAAAAATTGTAATAAAATGGAAGACATGTTAAATAGAAAACAAACTTAAGACTCAAAATTTGATAGTTATTTGTGTGACTAATGGTATAGAAGTTTTTAGTAATATTTTTTAAGGAATGCCTGGTCCTATCCATGGTCTTATATTTCAACTCACAAAGGGAACACCACTAAGGTGAAATATGGGATATGATTATTAGGGAATAAGGATAAATTTATGAGGAATGCTTGGTCCTATCCAAGGTGTTATACTATAACTAAAAAATGGAATAACTCTACGAGTATGATCAATTAACAAACCATATTCATACAGGAAGAATATTAGGATTTTTTTAGTGAATGAAGTGAGTGGAATTGTATGACATAGGAATTTATAATGAAACCTGATTAGACTTTAAGCATACTAAGAATATAGGAGTGCACTAATATTTTAGATACCCTCCAATGCAAAAGATATTTATTCATAACAGACACAAAAATTCATGGGAAAATAAGTGGAGTACTAAGATCAAGTGATGAAGATTATATATACAAGAAAATCAAACTGGACCCACCTTCCCATAATGTGTTCCCTATTCCTCATGATCCCTTATAGAGCCATCAATCTACTACAAATATTGGGTACTTGTGTGATAAAGTGCATAGAACTATAGATAATTTTGAATTACCCTATCCAAATCCATTATCCTACCATAGCCAAATGGACCTCAACTCTATTATGAGTCCAAGTGTGGAGTTTGAGACTCAATTAGGAATAAGAGATGTGCTATGAGTAATGTCTTTTGGTGTGATGTTAACTTTTTTGTTTTTGTTTTTAACTTTTGATCATTACCTATTATTTAAAATGATTTGGATTTTAACTTTGTATGCCTTTTATGGATAACCAAGAATGAATGACAAAGGTAATACACATAAACAAGCTTTAGGTTTTGGTTATAGGAAATAAGATATCTAGAGGTATGATTGAATAAACAACTTGTCTTTCTTATAAGATAGAATGTGATCTCAAATCTCAATTGTATGTGTGATTAATATGAGAAAGGAAATAAGGGGAATAAATTAAGATCAAAAGTGATCTATGTATATAATGATATAATGAGAATTATGATTATTAAATGATCATATGGTAAACATAGGATATTATGGGGATGTGGGTTTAATAACCAACACATAATAATAACTATATTTGTTTTAAATAAAGATAAAAATTAATGATAAAATCATAAAAAGAGAAAAGACATCCATGAAAAATAATTATAGACCATAAAAAAAGTTAAAACAAATATAAGGATAATCCATAGGAGATCATAAAAAAGGTGTAGATAAATGAGACCATATGAAAATGAACATATACAGTGTATAAATAATCATAAATCAAATCCAAATCCTATAATAATATGATAAATAATATGATATATTGACATGATATGTTCACAAATATTCATAAATATTACTACAAATATCATCCATAACATTTGATGCATCCTTATGTAGTTGAATTCTAACATTAATCAAAGTCTCACCAATATTCACATAAAGTCATGAGAAGATTTCCTTTCATATCATGTCTATTGAAAAATTGGGTTTGATAGAATAATGATGATTCTCATGAGGAACCTCTTGTGTTGGATACTCAATTCTAAGAATGCAACCAGTGTCCTAAAATTTGTGAGGAGATGTAGGTGGTAGAGAAGGAAAAATATTTTTCGACTGATGAACTAGAGAGGGAGGTAGAGTTGGTGAAGGCATAGGGTGTGTAATATCCCAAAGATGTTGTTGAAGTACTTGACATATATTAGTTACACTAATGCCAAAGGAAATATACTTCCCCATATTTAGGGATATACTTCAAAAGTAACTTAAGATGTGGTATAGTTTTTTATTTAGGCTGTGGTATGGGTGGATGTAGTGTATCAATGTATTGCTTGATCTATAATCAATAAGTATAAGAATGATTACATGTACCATGAAATAGAAAAAATGAGTCTATTAGTATACAGTGAAGGTCTACTAGTTGAAGTAGTAGAAGAAGATGTTTGTTGATGTTGATGTATATGATAATCCTTGGTCCAATGAATAACAACTCTATAGATATCACAATAGGGATCATCTGTCTAGTGTGGTTGTATATGATCAAACTTAGGTAATGGTACAATGACATCACCAAGGAGGGAATAAGAAGGAGAGGGATCTATACTAGGTTCAACTATATGGATGGTCAACTTTATAGTGGGTCAAAGCAAAGTGGATGACATCTCAAGAGGAATAAAACTAGAAGGATAAAGTATCTAGAAATATGGTAAGGTCCCATCATGGCATAGTCAAAAAGTATACTCCTAAGAGGTTTGGTAGTGACTAGAGGTGTATTGAGTGTGTGTTCCATATCTGACATATGAATATTAGAGGAAAAAATAATATTAGTTACTATAGCAAGAGAAGGAACTATAGAAAAAGAATTGAGAGACTATAGTAAAGAAGAACAATGTCTAAACACATGCATATTTAGCCTGAGTAAGTATAGATAAAAATGTGTAATATAGAGTACATACATCATCATAATTAGGTGTAAATAATTCAATATTACATGCATCAACTATTTTATTAGCTGAATAAGCATGGTGAATACAATGTGTAGTTTTAGTTAGGGTAATTGGTATTTCATCTGAAGTTTTTGATGGGAGTGAAGTCAAAGGCAAGAAGGTAATTAAGTAACTATTTCGAGAGATATATGATAAGTTTTGATATTTAAAATTATCTCATCTAGATCATCATTATTTGAGTCTATAATGTTATGAGGAATTTTTCCTATTAATTTAGGATGACCATTATAATATAGAGTAGAGTTGATAGGGTAATAAAAACATTGTGATTCATGAAATGGAATGTTAGGTAAAGGTTCACGGGTAGGTATTTTTAAAACACATCATTCTTCAAATTATTTTAAATTCTAAGGGTTCATGTCACCTTGAATATTATAGATAGTACCATTATGGGGAAATTTAACATATTGGTAAGTGGACGATGGGACTACTCTAATGTGATGCATCTAAGGTTGATCGAGTAATATATTATAAGAAAGTGTAAAGTTAAATATCATAATTTTCACATGAATAGTGATAGGAAGAATGGTGATTGGAATCCAAAAAAATCCTAAAGGAGGTATTTGTTTTCTGTCTTATCCTTGACATGTAATTTTCATGGATTTAAGATTACATTCAAAATATCCAAGTGTTTTAATAAAATTAAGGGAAGAAACATAAGTGCCTAATTTGTCATCAATTAAATCACGTTTGATTTAGATATATCTTATTTGTATGCTAATGAAGAAATGGAGGTCATATGCATGAATTAATATCTCATAAATAATCATGGAAGAGATAGGGAATATGAGTGAAAGAGAAGTGTCTACTATTCCATCAACATGGATAGACATTTCTAACCACTATTGGAGAATGCTATCTTTAGATCTTGATAATGTAGCTTCTTTCCCCATAGGTAGAGGATAAGGGATGTTCATTTCAAATATTAATGGAATTATTCAATTAAGATGACAAGGGGAGGTTATCATAAGCTATAAGAAAGGAATTTAATATGGAATATGGGAAAGTTATGCTATAGTATCCCATTCATCAAAAATCATTAGAATATTATTAGATAAGGTTACATAATGTGGTAATAAATTTGTTTAAGGGTGGTTAGATGTGCATTGAAATTTATGTTGATAAGTTATATTTAGTTTAGGTTTGGTTTAACTAGATTGATCTATCTTAGGTGATGTAGTTTTTTCTTTAAGGTTTTTTGTGTTTGAATAAAAGAAAGTTGATGTGAAGTTTGAGGGATATCTACTTGAGGTATCTTAGTTGGAGGAAAAGTATAACTTGTATCAATTATATGAAAAGTATGGTCAATTTACATTTTTGGATGTGATACATGTGTGTTTGTTAATTCCACATGCCCCAATTCTATGAGTCATGATGTGTAAGTGTCTTGAACAATGCATAACTACAGAGAATTGTGATGCTTAGAAATAGGGTATTGCTAAATATAAGAGACTACTATCCTTATTATTTATGTTGACCACAATTGTATTATTGGTGTTAGGATATATGGTACTTTCATTGTTATTTATGGTAGGGGAAGGTTTATTAGTGTTATCTTTATGGTTAGGAAGAGGATCTTTATAAATCGCTAGATGAGCATTGGATTGACTTAAATCTTCATTTTTAACCTTTGTTTCATGAGCCTTAAGTGTTATTTCATAGGATTATTGATACTTATGTATAAGTGATTCATGTTCAAATTTTGGTCCAAGGAGATAGCCCATGGAAACATTTCTCAAATGGTGACAAGTTTCATGAAAGTGACCCCAATTTGCATGTAAACAAAATTTATTGGAATTATACCATTGTTTCATAGGATTTGTAGGATAAAGATCTCATGGTGAAGGTTGTGTAATATGATTTTGAATTTATGGTAAGGAAAGGGGTTTTTGCATATTCATAGTATGTTGTGGAGGCAATGAAGAACCAAGATGAGAATTGGTATTAGGTGGAAGTGGAAGGATATGCTCCATTGTAGTGTTTAGAGTAATGTCCTGGATGGTGTGTATGGAATCATAGGTATATGTAACACCATTTTTTGTTGAATTTCAATTTTTATATTTTATAAGCATGTGATTTCCTATTGGAAGGTGGGAAGGTTCAAAGTGACATACAAGGAAATATTGATATTTAGCTTGGTCAATGGCCTCTTCCAAATATTTTGGAGAAAGAGTCATAATGTGGTATTGTAATTTAGGATGAAGATAATTAGTGAATAAGTGGAAGAGGCTCTCATTCATCATATTATGCCCAATTTTATTAGACAAGGCTTTCCATTATTTAATTAAAACTTGTGTCATTTTGGATTTTGATTTTTTATAATAGATAAAATGGGTGAAATTACTTTTTAGAAGGTCATTAGTTTTGAATTATTGAATCAATGCATTGAAAAATTACTATAAGATAGTTATGGAATAGTTTTAACTTGATTATACCAATCTATAGCATCTCCATAGAGGGTTTTAGCTAAGAGTTTTGTGGTAGTGAATCTATATATTAACCCAATATTTATATAGGTTTAGAAAAGTTTTTAAGTGTAAGGTAGGATATATAGATACATTATAAGTGATAGTGGGAATTATACCCCTTATGTCAATGTTTTCAATTTGATGTATAAGAGGTTCATTTTGTAAGTGTTTAATAGTTTTGTTGATAAGTGGGGGTTGAGGTATAAGGTTACCATGTACATCCCTAAGAGGATGTGGTAGGTAATTAAGATTTGTCACTCCCCATTGAGTATATTAAGGTTGATTTTGGAGTTTTAATAAGTGTTTTTTCATTCAAATCATTTGATTTTGATAACTAGTTTAAATATTAACCATTTGGTTTATAGTTTATAATAGTAATTAACTAATTTGAGCACTAATTTGACTATTATAAGTAGTCCTGGTTGCATTATTATTTTGTGAAGTGTTAATAAGTTGGTATGAACTAGTATCATGAGATGCAGTAGTGGCATTAAAATTATTAGTATCATGATAAGTATTATCTATTTAGTAGATCTATTATGTAATGAATGAAATTGGGTATTAGTGTGGATGTTTTGGTTAGGATCACTAAGATACACTATCCATGTTAGTATAAATACTTGCAAAGGATGTGAAAGAATACATGGGGGATGATGTCATAGTATTAGAAGGAGAGATTATGGATGGTAAAGGTGTGGAGGAAATATTTAATGGACTTGCTCCAAATCTTGTGTAAAAGCTAGGTGAAGGTGAATAGGGTTCTCTACGATGAGGTCCCATCATGATGTTATAAATGATTGAAGGACATGTACCTCTATGTTGAGTATTTCCATTGATGAAAAGAATCATTTTATCCATATATTCAATATAATTTTCATTTTATACCATTTTTATAAATAAGGGATTAAGTAATGTAAAATAGGGAAAAGTTCCATAATCAGTATTTCTAGTGGTAACACATATGTTACTATTGACATAGAAGATTGCACCCTTGGTAGGAGGCCAAGCTCCTGTCTTCTTCACGTAACTATGGAAACTCCCCTCTCACCTATGGGATTGGCGAAGCTGGAGGGGAGAGTCTCTAGGTAAGGGCTAGCTCCCTTTGATGCATCATATTCGTTCCAGCAAGTGCTAACATATATATACATATAGATATATAATGGGGGGATGAAAAGGGAGAAAGATTACAAGAAAACAAACTACTCTAAAAGAGGTGATGCACCAAAATAAATTTGACCTTCTCACCCTCACACTAAAATTAGACAAACACACACATACGCTTCAAACTAGTAGAAGGACCAGACTGCAAGAGCTTGACATGGAGGCTTTAATGAAAATATAGAAAAAAATAGAGATTCACCAAAGGCGCTGTGAAAGGCACACTATAAGGTAATTTCTTCTATTTCTTTACTTCCAAATAGAACTTTCCTTGTTAGCTATAAAAATGGCACCTTGTAGACAATAGATATGTTGGTGTTGAACCTATGAAAGCATCAGGAAACAATGACTAAACACAAACTAACACTCAAGACATACACAAAAATATCTATACAAGATAGAGGTAAAAAATGTGTTTATTGATTTAGGTAAAATTTTGCCAGGGCTACGCCTTACAAATGTGGAAGATGATCTCTCAAAATGACAAGTCCTCAATATATAGGAGAAGAAAGGAGGCCTTTTGGCACCCGTTTTTACAAGTGGCCCTTTTGCATCCCCTCATTGCGAAGAGTAGGCTACCTAAAAAATAAATGTTGTGTCGACCCTAGCTTTGACTTCAGGCATTTTTTGACATGGCCGTGCTATTTCCTCATTAACCAAGGCTACTTCTTGAAGGCACCTACATATTTTGTCTACTCATAAATATGAAATGAAGAAAAAAGGGTCACATAGTTGGCCATTCACATCTTCTAATCGTCAATTTGTAACCACTATTTCACCTGCTAGAGTAACTTCTTGAATCAACGCTTCCCTTTGCCACTTGGACTATTTGCCTGCTCCATGCCTATCACTTTGTCTTTTCCCTATCTTGTCTCTTCTAGCTCCTTCAGAGCTCAGGGGCAATCTTCTGGCAAGTCATTGCATTTTTGGGCCTCCTTTCATGTTGGCATCTTTTTAGTTTGAAAGAAAACAACTATTTCATTATGTTAATTTTTACATTCACGTGGCCATCATCACTTTGAAAACCAACAGCTAATTCACTTTCTTAAGGTTGATAGCTTTTGGGATGTCATCGTCCTTGGAAAAAGTCTATCAGGTCCTTTGCTAGCTTCTCTATGGGCTTTGTCCTCATTGGCCCTCTCGACGGGTCTCTCCTTTGCTTCAAACATTTTCTGTGGGCTTTTTGTCCATGAACATTTTCCTGCAGACAAAAGTCCATGGAATTCTCACTGAGTTTCCCAGTGTGGCTTTCCCTGAATTCCTTTAGCTTTTTTTTCTGAAGGAATTCCTTCAGATAAAAAGTCTGAAGGAATTCGAGACTTAAACAAAATCTAAACTTACCCTTCAGCTATCTTTTCTTTGAAGTGCCTACCCTCTGCAAGGGCATTTGAGCTTTGAATTGCCCTTCAGCCATCTGGGCATACCCTTGAACCAAGCTATTAAACCAAAATGGTTTAACGGTTCAAGAAGTTCAATCATTATGTGCCAATGCCAAGTGAACCAAAGTCGATGAACTTGAAGCCACTGGACCACCTAGCTAAACCAAGTGATTGAACCATCTGATTGAATCAAACATTGAACCACTCCCTTTGAAATAAGCTCATTGAACAAAGCCATTGAATTGAAATTGGTTAAATGGTTCAATGCTATTGAATCGAGATGTTTAAATTGACTAATGAACTTTTGTTGAACTAAAGGTCACTGAACCATTTGAACTATGCCAACTGAAAACTGCATTGAACTTAGCTGATTAAACCAAAGCCGAAGAACTTGAAGCTTGAAAGAAAGCACCTATTGGGCAAAAATTGGTCAACAAATTAGTGACTCCCAGGGGAAGCATGCCTGTTATGCTTAGAGACTAGTTGCCTTGTAGTCCATTGGGCCTGGAGTCAGATGGTAACTTAAAAAAATAGTAATAGCTCTAATAAATCTAGAACCAATCACAAAGATTTACCTCCAAGAGGAAAAGAAAAACACACACAATGCTAAGAAAACTACTACTTGTGCAACAACACTTAGGGAAAGTAAGAAACATAGGGGAAATATATACAGATGAAAGAAGACTCAATGGTAGTACTTTAGATGTATCCCATTAACTGGGATATGTAATTTTTCACCATCTAACTTGGAGAGTTGGAATGCATTATGCTACTTGCATTAGGTGATTATGTATGGGCCATTCCATAGGGTGTCAAATTTTGTATGCTTTCTAGGCTTAGCTCGGTCTTCGTCCCATTTCAAGACAATGTTTCCTTTAAAGAAATCCTTTGATGATGATTTTTTGTTGAAGTGTCTCTTTGTTTGCTATTGGTGATTGGTCATAGAGGCCATAGCTCGGTCCCTTGTCTCTTGGAGCTCCATCAGCTCGCACAGCCTGACCTCCATGCTACTTCCTTCTTCTAATTGCAACTAGCAAGCGAGATCCAATGCTGACAATTCAAGTGAGATAGGAATCCTAGCTTCCCTTCCATACATGAGCGTATATGGAGAATTTTTGATTGCTCTCTTCAGAGTGGTTCGATCAGCCCACAGAGCTATTTTCAGCTTGGCATGCCAAGTCCTCTGATTTTCTTCCATGGTCCTCTTTATGATCCTGATCAAATTTTTGTTGTTGGACTCAGCCCACCCATTCCCCTATGGGTTATAATTGGATGAAGTGCTAAGATATATACTATACCTCAGTGCCCATTCACTTATTTTGGTTCCCAAAAAAGCCAGGGCATTATCTGAGATTATGGTGGTTGGGACCTCGAATCTTGTCACCAAGTCCTCATAAAACTCCAAGACCACACTTTAATTTGCCTCCTTCAAAGCAACATCCTCTACCCACCTTGTGAAATAGTCTGTGGTGGTCAAGACCCACTTGTGTCCAGCACTAGAGGGAGGATTGATCATCCTTATGAAATCTAGGCCCCACTGCATGAATGGCTGTTCAACTTCAATGGGCTGTAAAGGCATGGTAGCTAACCATTACTTCCCATTGAAAAGTGCACACTTCTAGAACTTTCTTACCCAGGCATGGGTGTCCCTAAAAAGAGTAGGCCAAAAATAGCTAGCTCTCATTATCCTTGCTGTAGTAGCTCTAAGAGTGAAATGACCGCCTGCTGGCCCATCATGGAACTCAGACAGTACCTTATTAGCCTGGTTTGGGTCGATGCATCTTAGAAAGACCCTAGAGAGATCCATCCTAAACAATACTCCATCAACAAAAACATAAGGGAGAGACTGGAGCCTAAAGTGCCTTCTTTTGGTCTTATTAAGACTCTATGGGCACTCACCAGTGAGAAGGAAATGCCTCAGGTCTGATGTCCAGTCCTTTATGATAGCTAGTTATTTTGTTGTAGTTGCATCATGAATTAGTAAGCTATCTTCCCCTTTCTACTTGAAGTCTACAACAAGGTGATTGCATAGGCCTCTTCCCCTCACCAGCTTGGTGATCTAAATGTTTTTCTCATACTCCATCACCTTGGTGATCTACCCCGCTCTCTTCTCATTTAGGTCTCCACTGGTCAAGAAATCCTTGATGCCAGGATGTGGAACCATGAAGTGAATCCTTCTATTAGACAATATATGCCTGAGTTTCTTTAGGCTCCACACTACTGCTAGGACTTACTTCTCTACATACATGTATCTAAATTTGAAATCCTCTAGCTCTTGGCTAAAAAAAGCAAGTGGTTGCTTGAGGTCATCACCATTTTCTTGGGTAAGCATGGCAGAGATCACCTCTTCATTGCTAAAAGTTTAGAGGTTGAAGTCTTTGTTGAAGTTAGGCTGATCAAAGTAGGAACTTGGGTTATGGCCTACTTGATGGCTTTAAAGCTATCCTTCCTTTGTGTTGTCCACTTGAACTCCTCACCCTTCCTCAGCATAGAGGTCAGTGGCTTGACTATCTCTGCAAAATTTAGAATGAATCTTTGAATAAAATTTATCCTACCAAAGAAGCTCTGTAGGCCTTTCTTGTGCTTAGGTAGGGACATCTCCAGGGTAGAATGAAATCTCTCAGGGTCAATGGATAAGCCCTCCCTAGACACGATGTGGCCAAGGAGTTTCCCCTCATGAACAACAAACATGCATTTCTTTGGGTTAAGAGAGATGTCAAACTCCCTACACCTTTCAAAAATCTGCCTGAGGTGTTTCATGTGTTGGCTCGCTTCCTTGGAGAACACCATCACATCATCAAGGTATATCAACACATTATTGTTTATCAAGCCTCCAAAAGCCATGTCCATGGCTCGCTGAAAGGTAGCACCAGCATTAGCTAGCCTGAATGGCATCTTCTTATAGGCAAACATTCCTCATTTGGTAGTAAAGGCTATTTTATGCTGGTCACAGCCTTACACTAAAATTTGATTATACCCTAAATATCCATCCAGGAGGGAGAAAATATCACTACCTATTACCTTTTGAATGATCCACTCCATGCTCAAGAGGGGATAATGGTCCTATAAAGAGACTTTATTAATGTCTCCAAAATTGACACATAGCCTGATATCCCTATTCTTCTTTCTAATAGGAACAAGATTGGCCAGCTAGGAGGAATGTTTGACTGGAAATATAATCTCAGACTCAATCAATTTGGCCAATTCCTTCTAGATGAGAGGCTCAATCGTCGAGTTGATAGGTCTCTACTTTTGTGTGATTAGCCTGGCACCTTCTAATTCACTGGTGTGTTAGGCAAGTCTTGGGTTGAAGCCCTTCAAATCACTGTAATCCCATGTAAAAACATTGACAAACTCTTGACATAAAAAAATGAAAGCCTACCTTTCTTGAACCATGTAGACTTTTCCAAGCGTAAGTAGCTTATCCTTGAAGATCTCAACCCTTTCATAATTCTCCTCCCTAGTTGTGATGCATGCCTTATCATTTCTCAATTGGTCATCTCCATTGAAGATGCTCTCAAGAGTGACCAAACCTTTAGGGAGCTTATTGTTCTTTAATTGAATAATCTGGTTGCCATATTGTTGCTACAGCTTTGCATGATTCCTTGTTACGAACTCAACTTCCTCCTAAAGGAAGAAAGCTATTTGCTGGTCATTTTCAAAAACCTACCAATTTGTGATGTTGTCAGGGACAAAGGGCTGAACTACCACCTTCAAGTAGCGTGAACCATAGTCTTGACTTATCTCCCTAAGAACATCGAACTGAGCACCAATTGTTGCTAGCCTATCTTCTTGTTTGTTTTGCTCTCTAGGGATGGAGGCAATGTTGAAAGTGAGGAAATATTCCACCAAGTCCCAGACCCTATGCTTGTAGGAACTCAGCGAGGAATTCTTGGTTAGATTCTAGCCTTTCACCTAATTTACAATTAGCTCACTGTCTACCAAAACTTGTAACTCCCTGATCCCTCTTTTTCTTGCCCATTCCAGACCATGGATAAGGAACTCATATTCTACAACATTGCTTTTGTAATAAAATTGGAAACAGAAGGCCAAAAAGTATCTTTCCTTTAAAGGGGAGACTAACATCACTCCACCACCAGCTCCTAACCTACTTCTAGAACCATCAAAATACAGCTGCCATAGGCCTAGGTCTTCTTGGCTTGCCTTCATTACATTTGGTATGAAGGCACCCTCTTCTTGCATGTAGTAGACTCCAAGGCTTGCCTCCTCTATGAACTTGTAAGGGTCATGCTCAAAGTTATCACTTCCCCACTCATCTAAGAGTAGGTCTACAACTCCTTCAAGAGCAGAGGATGGAGATTGGTCTATCTGATATTCTTTTGTGTCAATAATAGTGTAACTGACATTCACTACCTTGAGAAAATATGGTTCTAGATGGTTCTTATAGAGTGGCTTGGATTCGATCTTCACCTTGGTCCCATACTTGGTTCTAAAAACTAGATAGGACCAATTTGCTGCTAGATAGCCACCTATCTTTGATGTGAAGTCCTTAGACAAGCAAATTGTGAAATAAGGAGGAACATCTGCTACCACTATATCATGGGGAATTGAGAAGGTTAGGCAAGCATGCAATGTCAAGCTTAAACCCTTCAAAATCCCAACTATTTTTGTAGGTGTCCCATCTAGCTGCAGGACTCCCTTATTCATCTCTTCATATTTCAGCCCCATCTTGTTAGCTATGCACTTCGGCATCACTGAGGTACTAGCCCCACTATCAATGATGTAGTTGTGCACCAAGAAATCCCCTATAACCAAGGACACATACAAAGGGGGAATTTTCTCTTCCTTCTTTACTTGACCTAAAGTGGAAGGTTGTCCATTCATCATCAAGACATTATCAGTCCTTTTAGGGATAGCTTATCGATCCAGCTCATGCAATTCCCTTTGTAGCATGTCTTTTTGTCCTGGTAGAGACAATGAATTCCATAAGGAGATGTTCATATGTAGCTTCTTCATCTGGTCCACTATATTAACTTGAGGACTGCCTCCATTCAAGTTTTCCTTGGGGCTACTTCCAACCTAAGCTATAGGTTGAGGGGTTGAAGGTATAAATGGTTGTCTGAAGTTTGGGGCCCTTTGATTTGAGTGTAATGGAGAGGGTGCAGCTGTTGATTGGGTAGTAGCCTGGGCTTCTCCTAATGCTCTTCTCTTGAATCTTGTGTTGGCTGCAACATAGTTAGCTTGATGGTCTGCAACACTTACATAATTGATTTCATAGAACTCACCTTCCAAGTGGTTCATAAGAGTAGAGTCAGGCTGACTCTGACTGTTGCTTGTGCTAGGTTGGATTGGAGGCTCGAAGACCTGGGGTTGAGTGGCTGCCTAATTATCTACATTTTATAAATAACCCATCATCTCATTTATATAAACAACCTATTCTTGACCATATCCCATTGTCAAACAACTTGACTGTTCCTATGCCAGGTTATTCTGAACGGGCACCATGACCTTAGATGATGAAGGGGGGCCTAGATTGTAACCTTGAAATAGCTTGGTCTGAGTAAGCTAGCCTTGTCCTTGATTATAGTTTTGGAAAGGGGGTCTAGGGGCTTGACCATAATGCTGATATCCTTAATTCAATCTGTTGCTTTGAGCTTGCTGCCTTTTAAGAGCTACAAGTTCATTTGACATGATATACAATAGACTCTTAACTTTGTGAAGCTCATTGGATGGAACAATAGATGGTTTCTCTATGCTAGGTAGAGGAGCTAATGTAGGAGTAATGGCTTGAATTAGAGGTAGCATTTTTGGGAAAAGTGGCATGTGAGGTTTAGAGGCTATTTTCCTAGCCTATACTAAGCAATTTTTAGCTACTATGGCTACGTCATAAGTAGCAGGCAGTTTATGCCCTCCCATGGACTATATCATCACAATAATATCACTATTTAATGCTCTTAAATAATATAAGAAAGCATAGATGGGAGTCGGTCTTACCAAAATGGGGATTCTATCCCAAGTCTTCTGAAACCACGTGTTGAAATCTTGCATATATTCATATGGGGCTCTTTTTATGGTCATCAGCTGCTCAACAAGCAAGAGGTCATCACTCTTTTCCCCAAAATGGTCTGCCAACTGAGTACCCAATTCATTCCAAGAATGGATTGAATTTATAGGCAAGGTCTCGTACCAGCCAAGAGCCTTGCCTTTGAGAGACAATGCTAGCAATCTGATGGTGATATTTTCTTTTGTGACATTGTGAATATTATAGAGGTTAGCAATATTCCTAATGTGCTCGACGACTGTAATGGGCCCCTTTCCATTGAAAGAAGGCACATTTTTAAGCATTGTTCTTAGGATTGGATCATAATGTGGGAGATTCAAGGGGCTCTGACCATGAAAAGCCACAAAGGGTAATGCCATAGCTGGGATGGGATGTAACTATGGCTTTGCTGCGTATGTGTCCCTTACAATAGGTTTGGGAGGGTGGCTTGTTGAATAAGGATGGGTCTTCTCAAACCTTAGTCTTTTTTTTGAGTTCAAAGGCAACTCAACAAAATCGAAGGAAACCCCTTTAGAAGCAAACCATGTGGTGACTTTAGGCATAGAAAGTTAAGCAACTAGTCTTGATTAGAAAAATGAATCTCTTACCAATGGAGTCGCCAAATGTTGGAAATCTTTGATTTGATTTAATAGGACCAACATCAATCCTGAAACTTTACTGAGTTGTAAAACTATGTCCCACCGAGTGTGCCAAAACTATTGATGCAAAAGATTGCACCCTTGGTAGGAGGCTAATCTCCTGCCTTCTTCATGCAACTATGGAAACTCCCCTCTCACCTGTGGGACCAGTGAAGCTAGAGGGGAGAGTCTCTAGGTAAGGGCTAGCTCCCTTTTATGCATCATATTCATTCCAGCAAGTGCTAACATATATATACATATAGATATATAATGGGAGGATGAAAAGGGAGAAAGATTACAAGAAAAAAACTACTCTAAAGGAGGTGATGCACCAAAATAAATTTGACCTTCTCACCCTCACACTAAAATTAGACAAACACACACATACACTTCAAAATGGTAGAAGGACCAGACTGCAAGAGCTTGGTAGGGAGGCTTTAATGAAAATATAGAAAAAAATAGAGATTCACCAAAGGTGCTGTGAAAGGCACACTATAAGGTAATTTCTTCTATTTCTTCGCTTCCAAATAGAACTCTCCTTGTCAGATATAGAAATGGCACCTTGTAGACAATAGATATGTTGGTGTTGGACCTGTGAAAGCATCAAGAAACAATGACTAAACATAAACTAACACTCAAGACATACAAAAAAATATCTATCCAAGATAGAGGTAAAAAATACATTTATTGATTCAGGCAAAATTTTGCCAGGGCTATGCCTTACAAATGTGGAAGATGATCTCTCAAAATGACAAGTCCTCAATATATAGGAGAATAAAGGAGTCCTATTGGTGCCCCTTTTTACAAGTGTCCCATTTGCATCCCTTCATTGGGAAGAGTAGGCTACCTAAAAAATAAATGTTGTGTCAACCCTGGCTTTGACTTCAAGCATTTTTTGACATGGCCACATTATTTCCTCATTATCTGAGGTTGCTTCTTGAAGGCACCTATGTAGATTATCTACTCATAAATATGAAATGAAGAAAAAAGGCTCACACAGTTGGCCATTTGCATCTTTTAATGGTCAATTTATAGCCACTATTTCACCTATTGGAGTAACTTCTTGAATTAGTGCTTCCCTTTGCCACTTGGACTATCTACCTGCTCCATGCCTGGCACTTTGTCTTTTCCCTATCTTTTCTCTTCTAGCTCCTTTGACCCTCAAGGGTGATCTTTTGGCGGGTCACTGCATTTCTGGGCCTCCTTTTAGTTTGAAAACAAATGGCTATTTCATTGTTTTAATTTTGACATTCACGTAGCCATCATCACTTTGAAAACCAATGGCTAATCACTTTCTTAAGGTTGATAGATTTCAAGACATCATCATCCTCGGTAAAAGTTCATTGGGTCCTTTTCTGGCTTCTCTACGAACTTTGTCCTCATTGGCCCTCTTGACGGGTCTTTCCTTTGCTTCGAACATTTTCCACAGGCTTTTTGTCTGTGAACATTTTCCCAGAAACAAAAGTCCATGGAATTCTCACTGAGTTTCCTGGCGTGGCTTTCCCCAAATTCCTTCAACTTTTTTGTCTGAAGGAATTCCTTCGAATGAAAAGTCTGAAGGAATTTGGGACTTAAACAAAATCTGAACTTACCCTTTGGCTACCTTTTCTTTGAAGTGCCTACCCTCTACAAGGGCATTTGAGCTTTGAGCTACCCTTCAGCCATCTGGGCATACCCTTGAACCAAGTTGTTAAACCAAAATGGTTCAATGGTTCAAGCGGTTCAATCATTGCGCGCTAATGCCAAGTGAACCAAAGTCGATGAACTTGAAGCCGTTGGACCACCTAGTTGAACTAAATGATTGAACCATCCAATTGAACCAAACATTGAACCACTCCCTTTGAGCCAAGCTCATTAAACCAAGCCATTGAACTAAAATTGGTTCAACAGTTCAATGGTTCAATGCTGTTGTATCGAGATGTTTGAACTGAGCGATGAACTTTTGTTGAACCAAAGGTTGCTGAACCATTTAAACTATGCCAATTGAAAAATGCATTGAACTTAGCTAATTGAAACAAAGCCGAAGAACTTAAAGCTCAAACCAAGCACCTATTGGGCAAAAATTGGTCAATGATTACTTTGATCTAGGTTAGTTATCACAAAATGTGGATTAGTATGTTTATTATAATTGGTAAAATTCATCATGTTGGTTTGATTTTTCTTTGTGAAAATATCATATAAATGTTCCATGATAGCATGGGGAAGTTAAACACCTACTAAAATACAAGGAGAAATGGGTATTATACTAGGTTGAATGGGTTGATTGTGTTATATAAGAAGGCAAACAAAATAAGTAGAAAGAAACATAGTCAAATAGGTCAACTATTTTCTATGGGAAAATGGATAGAAAATCTTTGTTAGAAATTGAATCAAATAGGTCAATTGTGTTCTGTAAGAAATAAAATAGAATAGCCTATAAGATACTGAGTTAAATAGGTTGATTATGTTTTGTAGGTAATAAACATTATTATTGTAATAAATTTGGATGAATGATTAATATTTTTTAGATAACTACATTAAACACACAGGTAACTATATCAGTTGGGGAGTTCTAGTTGTAGCACACATAACTAACCTTGTACCAATGCTAGCTAATATAAGTTTTGCAATACATAATACAATTTTGGAAAAAAAAAGAAATGATGATAAAATGTAAATTCCAAGGTAATAAGTGGACATTCCTATATGTTTTAAATTATGATTTAAAATTTGATACGGCATTTGGCTTTGTAAAGGAACTAAAAAGAGGTAATCTAAAGTTGGTTTTGGATGTGTTAATGATGAAATGGATTTATATTGGTTATGGTATTGGCTTGGTATTAGGGTCTACCCACTCACTTCACAATCCCATAATGATAAGGGTATTAGGTTCTTTGCTAATATATACTATCAAACACATATTTATACTCAATAATAAAATTGAGTCAGCTTCCCCCTTCATTTTAAAATCCAAGTAGGTAGACCTAGTTAAAATTATTTGATTGCTTATTTGATATTTTCTGATTTGGTAGTGTGTGAAGGAAGAAATTGACTAATCTTGTAAATTAACCTTCTTAGTTATATTATGTTCACTAATATAAGAAATGAAATATATAAATAGGAAATGATTTAATTACTACGAATTTGGGCTAATTTCCTTTTATTTGAAAAAAATAGTACTAGGTCAATTAGGTCAACATAGTATGCAAATAGTACATAATAGAATCAATATGGTCAAACCTTTCTATTAAAAATAGTCCAAAGAAATAAAATTAAGTAATTCCACTGAGTTTCTTAGGCAAAAAAGAGTTATAGAACTAAAAAATTGGGAAAAATATAGCTGAAAATTAACTAAAATTGATAAAAATGAACAACTAAGCTAGTTAGAATGAACCTGATGATTAAGATTAAGTCGAGTGGATTGATTTAGTAATTTACTAAAGATGCTTAGTTACTATTTTGTAAACTAGGTTGACTAGATGAGGGTTTAAACCTATAATATGATTCCCTAATTATGTCAATCATGTCATTGACATAGAATATGACCTAAAAATAATATATAATTGGGTTGATTCAATCGATCAAGTTACCTGTGGAAAAAATGACCTACACATAAAGCTGAACCAAGTTGATTAGATCAATTGAGTATTAAGACATACACATAAACTATTTTATTGATTTGAAAAACTATATCCAATAGTATGAAAATGAAAATTAAAAATCTACAAGGGTTAGTTCACATTGGATTCACTATAATGTATTCAATCAAAAGTGAAGCTAATCTAAAAATCAATCCTAACTCGAAAAAGATAAATTAGATAGCTATACCACTATAAATACTTAGAAAATTAGAGTCATGACCAATATGGATCCATTAAACCTACCTAATATATCTCTTACAATATAATATGGTTAGATAGGATTCTAAATCTTGTAGTAAAGCAACACTGCACAATAACCCTAGCTAGGCATAATATGCAATAATAAAGTAAATATAATATAGTGTTCACTAAATCTTGTGGCAAAATTGGAGGATAAATATAAAAAATAAACATGTAAATTAAAAATTTACCCAAGTCAATGTAGATGTAATCCTTAGAAAAGAGAGATAATACATTCATTAGCCATTATTCATGCAAATATTTTAATTGAAATATAAGAGTAAGAGTTACAAATTCTTACCTTGAAGATGAACCCATTGAGCCTCATCCTCTCCCTTATCTAATGGTGTTTATTTAGAGGTTGTTGTGTATTGTTGAAGAATAAGGATGGATAATGGACTATAGTTTAACCAAGGACCTCCTAATGAAGCTCAATCTTTCACAAGACAAAGTTTCTCCTCCAAGGAGCATGAAACACTAAGAAATGACTCAAGTATAATGGAAAAAAGTAGATAAAGAATCATAAATGAATGATTCTCTATTATAAATGAGGTGAAAGATGTGTATATATAACCTAATTTGACCCTAAGTCCTTATATGATTTTTTCCCATCCAGTCAGTCCAATCAAATTTGTTAGTTAGGAAAATAAAGACATTAGGTCCCAAACTAAGTTGGCCTAGGTTGACTCAATCCTATAACATGCACTATTCCCAAAACTAGATCTACCCATTTGACTACATTTTAAAAATGGTAAAAATTGTTTTTTCTTAGGTAGGGGTTATTTGAGGTAGTGAATTGCTTAGAGAAGCATGTTAGGGAGGTGTTAAATCTTATCGATCATATATGAGGGTTTTATATTGGGTTTAAGTAAAGTTATAGGGAAAAAAAATCTTGTGAAAGTACTAGAGGTTTTCCCACCCCTTTCCCAGTACACCCTTTAAGGCATGAACTCAAAGAGAATGAGCCTTGATGGGTTCTTACAAAATATAAAGTATCAATAATTGATAAAGTTTAAAAATATTGTGTGTATACTTTAAGTGTGTAATCAGTTCATAAACTTGTTCCTTATCATGTTCTAGTGTTATTTTAATTCAAACCTCTTGTTTATCTTTTTTTTCCTTATGATTCATTATCATTATTATAAATACACTCATTTTTAAGTTGTGTTAAGTGTGAAATGAAACAATATTTTCCCCATTTTATTTTATGTATTTCCTAATCAAAGTGTTATTCTTTGTTTGTTGTGGTTATTTAAATAAACCTACTTTTTTTATTCCTTTAAGATTTTACTTAACCTTAATTATATATTTCCTCCAATATACTACTAAAACATAAAACAAAAATAAAAAAGTTTGGTTTTATTATTTATTCATTTTATTTCTTTAAATAGAAATAATTATTT
The DNA here is from genome assembly GCA_037957365.1 of Torreya grandis. Taxonomy (NCBI): domain Eukaryota; kingdom Viridiplantae; phylum Streptophyta; class Pinopsida; order Cupressales; family Taxaceae; genus Torreya; species Torreya grandis. The sequence continues at coordinate 670,962 of JARHVA010005944.1, read as the reverse complement.
GAATGTGCAAAAGTTGTATGCAAGTAGTGTTTTTTATTACATATTTCAAAAAAAATTAATTATATTTAAAGGAGGGGTTTCTAAAGGGCATAAAACCATGTATAATATCAATTATAAAGATAATAAATTATGACCTCATAATCTATAACTATATAAAATAGGCAAAAATTCAAGGTTAACTGAGAAAATGTTATTGATCGACAACATACACATACAATAGAAAACATAAAAAAATATATCCAAAATAACTTATATAATTATGTAAACCTAATATCAATTAAATTATTGGGTACCTCCCCTTTTTTATTCATGAAATTAATGTGATCCTTTACCATTTCTAGGTTTTATCCTTTAATTATACTTTGACTTCCCTTTACCTTGCAATTTATTGCTCTTGCTAGTTCTAGTCTCTAGACGACAATTTATATATATTTTTAGATTAAGGTAAAAGTAGGTTTTGAAGGGACCCCAAAACCCTTTAACAAAGAAAGAAAGATGAAGCAATAATGCCCAACAGGAAGAGCATTCCTAATACTTACTGAAAATCAGCATCAAAATCAGGTTTTATAGGGACCTGAAACCACAGACCAAAACATAAAAAAGTTCATAAGTTTTACAGAGACCTAGAAACTTAAAATAAGTATTAAAACTAAGAACCAAATTTTAGAACCAATTATAACATCTAGCAGAAGGTACCAGAACAAAAACAATAGCATCACAGAAGACTCTAGTCTTCTAATTCCAGGATCATCTTCACAGCGTCATTTTCGATCATTGTAGTATCCTGTATGGATATTGCAGCCGAAGTAGCAGCTTCTTGTAGGGCTTTCTTCCTCAAGCTCTACCTATTCCTCTTACTTGGCCCTTCCAAAGATTTTATTTCTTCATTAGCTCATTTTCCAAGGTTAGCTGCAACCGCACATATGCTTAAAGTAACCTCCATTTTCTTTCTACTTTCCTTGATGGGCCTTCTCAGATTATTCTCATAATCCTTAAGTTTAATAGGAATATCTCTCATTTGCATCTCTAAATTATTGATTTTGATCCAATCAGCATCCTAGTTATGTTGCATTATTTCTACTTTCTTCTTTAGCTCCATTATTTCCTTATACATCTCATTCTCTAAGTGACAATTTATATTATTCGTACCTTACTCAAGCATTATGATTATAAATAAAAATTTCATGGTATCTATAATTAACTATAACAAATTAGTTATGGATTAGTTTACCTATTTTTTATTATCCTTAATTTTATTAATTTTATTTTTAAGTTGATCAACCTCTTTTTTCGTTGCACTATCATGACCAGTCATAGACCACATGTCCTTATTAAATGAAATTATTTATAGCAAATAAGATTTGTATTAAATAAATTTAAGTTGAAGATAATAAATTATAATATTTAATATCTCATTATCCATCATCCTCCATCTCATGATATAATTATAGAGATGAGACTCCTTTAGAGAGAAAATTTTGTCTTGTAGATTTATTTGAGGTGTTTCTTCATTATCTTTTATCTATTTTGATACCTCTATATATTCTTACCTCAAATGATAAAGGATTGGATAATTCTCATTTTTTTGGTCCCCCTTACCTTACATCCATATATAAGAGGATGGGGTAGTGGGATCTCTACCGAGTAATTTCCCATGATCCTTAGAATTAGATAGCTCAATAACATGACCATCAACATTAAATCTCATGATATTATTGGACCCATATAAAAATATATCCTTTTAAAGGTTACTTAACTTATAGGGGGATTTCAATTGTAAAATAATTTTAAGACTTGATTTCCTCCCTAACTATAGATGAATATAGGTCACTTGGTTATGGAAGTCATTTTCCAAAATAATTACCTTAGGAGTAAGGTAGGGATAAAAGTTTTGGATATGGCCATTTGGAAAAAAAATAAATTAATGGCCTAGTGGATAGGAGAATCTAATTTCCATAATCTCACATAATTTATATAAATTTATAAACAATCACAAGGAAAAGATGAATACTACCCATCTTATGTATAAAATGAATAACAATAATAAAGTGATAAGAGAAGGCTCACTTGCATCTCCCTTACAAAGTAAAATACCTCATAATATAATATAATAACTCACTTTATGGTATAGGTAAATAATATCTCAAGTAACCACCTTGGAACATGGTTAGTTTTTATTCACCCTTTAAGAATTTTTAACATAACAATCAATATCCTTATATGATTTGTATAACATAGATCCTTTAACAAACAATCTATAAGTTTGGGAGATATTTTCCTCTGAAAAACCAAATGATACTCCTCCCATGATTATTTTCCTAAGAATCAAAGATTTTTAAAACTCATTTAAAATAAATACATCAAATTCCATTAAAATTTCCATGAAATTAGATAAAATGCCATGTTTTAGGATATGTCAAACCATGGGATTTATTTAAAACCATCTCACAAAAATATGGTCCAACTCTAACTCTCTACCACCCATTAAGATACTATTATGAGGTATTTCAATATGAAAACTTAAGTAGGGGATGTTAATCCCTTCTTCTTCTGAAAGGAGACTTTTATGAAAAAATATCTCTAAGGTCTTGATTACCAGGTCTTAGTACATAATGTAACCTAGTTGGCTCATTGCGACCATACAATGTCTAAGGTCTTTAGTGTGTATTGAAGACATATAAATATGCATTAAAAATAGATATATTATGCCTAAAGAAGTAGAAAAAGTATTTAACCATGAATAAAAAACAAATTCAAAATGAAAATTTATATTGCTTATATGTTTAATAATGCATAAATGAGCAATATATAAGAGCGTGCAATCAAGATAAACATTAAACTCATACTATAACTCAAAAACTAAACTAATATAGACTAATAAACTGATAAAAAGGGGAAAAAGGGAAAAAGAGAGAAGGTCAAGGAGAAAGATAAAAATGTCTTGTTACTTCAGAGATGAAGCTGAAGTATCTAGTTGAAAAAATCTCATAGAAACCAATCCTTAGCTAAGATAGAACTATCATAACTCTAGAAAGAGGATAGTTTGAGAGTATAGGGAGAAGTTTCTATGAGAAAAGAGGAAATAAAGACCATAAAAAATGCATAGGATATAAATATTTGACTAGACAACAAATTGAGAATCAATATGTTTCTTATGTATTATCAATGGTATGATTTACAATAGATATCTAACTACAAACTTCACTCTCATAACAAAAATAAAAACACTATGCTAGGAAAGCATGAAAAATGCTTAGTCTACTAACTATAGATAATCCAAGCATGTCTGGTCCACTAAATACTCTATTTTAAGGGAGCCTAGCCTAAGCATAACTTACTCAATCCTAAAGGGACCAGCCCCTATTACATCAACAAGTCAATCTTATATAGGCATGTACGCTTGAGGAATTCAAACTTAATCAAAATTTCCCACTAATGGGGTAGTTATAAACATTCAATGTGATCAACCCACTTTAGATCCATCAAGAATGAATCCCACTCAATTTCATTATGAAAATATTAGAGGACCATGCTTGATCAAATCAAGAATGAATGTCTACAGGGAATATAATTAAGATTACATTGGGATAGTCAGTCACCCACATCTTATGTAGTTATATCCACACCTTTTGAAGGCATATATTTTATCCTTTATGCTTCATTCTTAATCCCTATGCATATACTACACTAACAATTCCCATATTATTCATGATTTAGTTAGACTGTGATTTGATTCTAAAAATAAAATTAATGCATAATCCATTTTCATCCTCTTAATGATTTTAATGACTAGAAAATCCATAAAATTTAGGATCATGCTTATTGGATACATATCCCATTTGTCCTTTGCTCTGATAGGTTACTATCATGTGGATTATTCCCATTTTTCCTCTACTGTGTCCTCATTTTATGGTTGGTTTTACTTATACAAGACTCATTTTGACACTTAGCATCTCATCATAATCTATGTATTTCATATTTTAGCCTTTCCACTACCACACATCACTCCCTTTAATCTTTCAACTTTTTCTATCTTCACATTCTTTGTCGAAGACTTATCATGCAAAAAATGTGACAACAACTATTACAAAATGGAGAGCCTTTCCTTCATTATTCACAATTTATACAAGAACACCAACTCATTAATTCCAAAGACCTGAGTCTTCATATCTTGTCTTGTCATAATTTTTATTTAGGCTTTGACCTTTGAAGCTTTTATTTGGAACAAAAATTATGATAACTCCTTAAAAAAAATATGCAAACCTTTTTTTCTTGTCATGACTTTGCCTCTTCATGGATATTATTATCTTGACATTTTTTATAAATATCCAAGTATTCATAATTTTTGTCTTTGATCCCTCATATAAAAGTTCTAAATTTTGATTCTTTCCTTTTTTGACTTTTGGCTTAGCCCTCATAACTTGTTTTGTCACAACTTTTATCCAGGCATTAGTATTCAAAACTTTTGTTTGCCATAATTTTTTTGACTAGTCTTCAAAAAAAATTCTCCAAATATCAAAATACTTAAAAGATTCTCATGACGTGCTTCATGATCTCTTTAGTCTTAAGAATTTTTTTTAAGCCTTTGTTTAGAAATTTTATTTGCAAAAGTTCTAACAAAATCATGACACTTTATTAAAAAACATAATACTTGAATGATTTTTGTGAATTTTTTGGAACTTTTATTTTTCAACTTTAATACAAAATTTATAACTCATTCTTAACATTATTATCAAATCACAAAAGACTTAGACAATTATCAAAAGGTCTTTAGTCCTTTTGTAGACTCTCCTTCACACAAAAATTATAACTACTCTCTTTGTGTACCTATAGGCACAATAAAAATAGGTAAAATAAATGAATTTGATTTAAAAGGCAATGGATAAATATTTTTAAAAAATGAATAATTATTTAAAAACAAAAAACTAAGTCTAAATATGAAATTATGATTAATTATAAACTAAAAAAAACTTCACAATGACTTAGTCATTTTCTTGATTATAAAGCCAATTTCATCCATGTTTATGAGAAACAACTAAGTTAAAAAGTAAAACCTTATAAATATTTAGTCATTTAAATTGAAATTAAAGTTGAAATAAATGAAAATCATTTAATAAAAGAGGTACAGTCATATAATTTACATAGACTTAAGGTGAAATAGTCTAAGAGGAAGCTATAAAATGTGTTTCAAAATATAAGCAAACAAATAAACTAAGACTTGGTATATCTATGTAAATTTAGATATTAAAAATAAAGAATTCTTAGATAAAATATTGAACTAAATTGAAGGAATGCAAGGAAATTAAAGTAAACACAATTTAGTCACTTATAATTGAACATCTAGTAGATTGCCAAGAAGGGTGATTTGAACCAACAACCACAATGAACTCCTAAAAAGTATAAGACTATAATATAGAGAAAAAAGAGGGTCCCCATTTTCAATATTAAAATGAGACGAATTGTGCAATCAACAATAAATGATGACTCTTGCTGGGAAATATTCTTGAATATTCTTGCTAGGAAAATTCATAATCTATGATTTTATAATAAGAAAAAGTGTTAGATGCAAGCTATCACTTAGAAAAAACTAGAATTTAAAGGCACTAAAGTGTATAAGAATGAGTGAAATAATAAGTTATAACCCTACTAAAACCATATATGTGTGCGATTGAGTGATTTATTCATCTTTTTTGCATTCACACATTGTAATTTAGATTTGCATAAGGCTATAATTGTTGACGGAAAATATTTTACAATTTATCTTGGGGGAAGTGGTTTGAGTATTGATCTATTTCTATCCAAGACTTTATAACCCTAATAAAGATACCTCTAGTCCCTTTCAAAGGCCTTGTTACATTGCTAACCAATCTAGAAAGCATAGTTTGAAGCTACCAAGATCACCCTTTCAAGGAGAATTTTAGGTTCTACATTTTTGCTCAATTATTTAGAAAGGATATTTTCCATTTCGTCCATATAGGGTTGGGTACCAAGACATTAGTAAAATTAAATCAAAAAGTTCATGGAAATTTAATATAAATTAAAATTGAAGTAATGTTGCATTTTTATCTAGACATTTCTTTAAGTGCATTAGATGGCTTCAAACAAGAAAATAGTTTTTATAAATCCATAGGTTATATTATGAATCATTGACCTTTAGAACTCAATAAATTAACAAATTAATAAAAATAATTCACACAAGTTATTAGAGTAAAATTAAAATTAATCTCTTTGAATGCCATCCATGTTATTATTGTAACGACCCTTCATTCCATTTCTATGATTAACTAAGGGAGAATATGGAAAAAATAATTGTAAAAAACCCAAAAATGAAACCTAAAACAAACCAAATAAAACCAAACCTAACCTAACAATAAGGGACAAGAAGTAATAAAAATTAAAAAAGATAGGGAATGAATAAGGAAAAGTATTCATAGTAAATTTTCAAGCAAGTGTATGCTTGAAACAGTGAAACACTTGATTTCAAAATATTTTTATAAGGGTAGAGGGAACACCTAATTTCTTATATGTTATCCTATATTATGGAAAACACTTTCACATAAAAATTTGTCCATGTTTAGTTCATGTAATTTAAAAAAAACTAGGAATGTATAATTATGCATCATGTTTACACCTAGATTATAAAAAGCATGAAGGGTAAAGTTTAGAAAATACCTCAGCCCATACATTTATGGTGATTAAAGATAAGGTTGGGTATTCATACATACCAAACTAATTAGAATATGCAACCTAAAAGGGCCATGTTCTTGATAGAAGCTAATGAATGAGTGACTTGGCAAACTATATTTTGATATAAATGAATTCCTATGTAGCATCCTCATTATTATCTTCAACATCTGAAAGGCATGGGAGTGTTTTAGATTTGTCCCATACTAGAGACCTTCTAAAATTTTCATCAGTGATCAAATTATGTATAGATAAGGGTTGAAGTTATTTTCAGCTTGAACCTCCATTGGCATTCCTTCTTCATTCAGGCCACGATGCTCATGACTTCCTATTTTTATTTCCTCTACTATATAGAGGGATGTTTAGGTAATATCAACTAATTTTTAGGTGAGTCTAAAATAATGAGAGATGTCATTAATTTTTAATTCTTATAGCTCATTATCCTCAAATGGATAGATTCTTTCTCTTAGTTTACTTCTTTTACTTCATTACCTACTGATGATGTATTTTAACTTTCATTATCGCCATAGAGATATTGACCATCTTGGATAAGTCATTAAAAGTAGTAGTATCTGAGGGTAAGAATGATTTAGATGCATAACATATATCTTCATCATCTAATAGATCCAACTCCTCTAATTCATTTACTGACAAATCACAAGAGATGTTAGATTATTTATTTTGTGTGGAAAACTCTATCAATTTATTTTTTAGTTATTAGGATACCTTTTACAATTGTTGCTTCTTCATCTTTGGAGTCATCATCAATACTGTTGTAACCTTGAAATAATATATCATGCTTATAATATGGTATGTCCTCATCATGCATGATCAACTTTATATTATTGGTGTAACTAGATTGACAAACTCTAGAGGGTGCATTAGGGTATGCACATTCATAAATTATATTACACATTTCCTCATGATTTTCTTCTATAAAAAATAATATTTTATTAACAATAACACTTAAAGATATTAAATTACTAAAATAATAAGTTTCTTATTAATTGTACACATAATTAACTAAGTTATATGCATTAAATAAACAAGGACTCTCATTTATCATTGGGAGGTTTGGTTGGATAAAGGCTTGGGTTAAAATTTAATTTTGAGGCACATATCAGTTTATGGGATGACTTGTGGGCATGATACTTAAATTAATTTCTAAAAAAAATACCTTGAGTCATCAATTGTTACTCTACATTGACAACCTCTTGATATACCAATGCTAATGAGGTGAGATTAGAGGGGTTCCTCTTAATACAAATGACAGATAATTTAAGGTTTGGATATATAACCCAATTATTACATCCTCTATTTATAGGAAAGTATAACTCTACCTAGTTTATAGTTGATGTAATATATAGTTAAATACACTGGTTGGCTCACCAGTCTCTTTAGAAACTATGTAAAATTGATAGAAAAAGATAAAAAGTTTAATGGGCACACTAAAAATTTTAATGAATAGGTTATCAAAAATGGCTCATGTTATGATGCACCCTTCTAGTAAACCAAGGTACCCATAAGAAGTAGTTTGATCCAATGAAAAGTGGAATAGGAAACATGCCACATCCTCATGTTGAATATACTTTTTGATAAGGTCTTCTCTAAAATCCCAAATGTTTTATTTAGTAATTGAAATCCCATAATGGATATACTTTGAACAAAACTTGTGGGGGTCCTCAGAAAACTCATGGGAAGGTCCTAGAATGTTTATAGGATAACTACATCTTCCTATCCAATTTAAAGCCATTGTAAGACTCAGATAAAATGTTTTCCAATTTGAGAATGTAGAAAACAACTAAGCAACTCTTCAAAAACATAAAATAAGTCTAAAATGCATTATCCCAGGCATTGTTTCTAGCACTAGATATGTTGATTGATATTTTAACATGCCAAATTAAGTGGTGTTTTTTAATAGATTCCCCTCTTAAAAGGATACCTATGTGAAAAAGTCCCCCCAATTTCTTGATTACCAGGTCTTGCTACATAGGGTACCCAATTGACTTGTTGTGACCATACCATGTCAGGGGTATTTGGTGTGTATTTCAGACATATCAATATGCATTAAAAATAAATATTTTATTCCTAAGAAATCAATAAAATGATTTATCTATGAATAAACATCTAATTCAAAATGAAAATGTCTATTTATTATAATTTTAACAATGCATAAATGAGTAATAGATAAGATCATGAAACAAGATAAACATTAAACTCAGACTGCAACTCGGAAACTAAACTAATCTAGACTAAAAGACTAATAAAAATGCTGAAAATAGATAAGGGAAAGGATAAAGAGAAAAAGGCCCTACTACCACAAAGTTGAAGCTGAAGCATCCATTTGATAAAATATCATAAAATCTAGTCCTTAACTAAGCTAGACACAGCACAACTCTAGTTAGAGGATAGTGTGATAGTATAGGGAGAAGTTGTTATGAGTAAGAAAGAAATTAAACACCATAAAAAATGCATAGGAAATGAACATTTAACTACACACCAAACTAATTATCAAGATATTTATTATTGATTAACAGTGGTAATATTTACAACAACTAACTAGCTATATACTTCACTCTCATAATAGAAAGAAAAACACTATGCTAAAAAAGTGTGAAAAATGCTTAGTCTACTAACTATGGATAATGCAAGCATGCATGGTCAACTAATTACTCTATTATAAGGTATCCTAGCCTAAACATAACTTCCTCAATCTTAAAGGGACTAACCATTATTACATCAATGAATCAATCTTATATAGGTACATAGACTTGATGAGTTCATACTCAATCAAATTTTTCCATTAATGGGGTAGTTACAAACATTCAATGTGATGAGACCACTTGAGATCCATTAGGAATGAATTAAATGCAATTACATCATGAAAATATTATAGTACAATATTTGATGAAATTAGGAATGAATTCTTATAGGTAATGCAATTAAGATTACATCAAGATAGTCATTTGCCCACATCCTATGCAATTAGAGCCACACCTCTTTAAGGCATATGTTTTGTCATTTATGATTCATGATAAATCTTGATGCATAGGCCACAATAGTTATTCACATCTTATTCATGATTTAGTTGGACTTTGATTTAATTCTATAAGTCAAATTAGATGTGTAATGAATTTTTAGCCTATTGATGGTTTTGACGACCAGATGAGTAGTCAAATTTAGGCTCATGCCTTACTTTCTACATAGCTCACATGTCCTTTGCTCTAACGTGTTACTATAATGTGGATTATTCTTACGTTCCCTCTACTTTACCTTTGTTGTGTGGTTGATTTTTCTTCTTCTATAGACCCTATTTTGACACTTGGCATCTCGTCATCATCCTTAAGTTTTAAATTTTAGCTTTTCCACTACCACACATCACTCACTCTTCTCTTTGTGTTATTTCTATCTTCACATTATTTTCCAAATAATTACCACACAAAATATGTGAAGAGAATTATTGTGAAATGGAGGCCTTTCCTTAGTGCTTCATGATTTTTATAAGACCTACGACTCATTCATTCTAAATACCCAAGTCTTTAGATCTTATGTTGTCATGATTTGTGTTCAGGATTTAACCTTTAGAACTTTTGTTTGGAACAAAAGTTTTGACACAATTATTGTGAAATTTTGTTTGACAATTTTCTTCTCTTCATGACTTTTATTATCATGACATTTTTTCAAAGACCCAAATATTTTTAAGTTTTGTCTTTGAGCCCTTATACATAATTTCTAACTTTTGGTTATTTCATTTTCTAACTTTTACCTTAGCCCTCATAACTTTTGTTGTCACAACTTCTATTTAGGCATTGGTATTTGAAACTTCTGTTTACAAAAAATGTTTTGACTAGTCTTTACAATACTTTTTTTGAAAATCAAAACACTTAGAATATTCTCGTGAAGTGCTTTAGGTTTTCTTTGGTCCTTTTAATTTTTTTTCAAAACCCTTGTTTAAAAATTTTATTCTAAAGGACCAAACATTAACATGTTTTTTCATAAGAATTTTTATTTTCAAAATTTATAACAAAGTCATAACTCTTTTTTTGAAGACCTAATACTTGAATGATTTTTGTGAAGTCTTCATAACTTTTGTTGTTGCAACTTTTGTGCAAAAATTATGACTCATTCTTGAAAATTTTCCCAAAGATTAAAATACATAGACAATTCTCACAAAGTATTTTGGCCTTTTTTATACTCTCTTTTGCATAAAAAATTGACTATTCTCTTTGGGTACATATAGACACAATATGAATAATAGACACAAGGAAAATAGGTATAGTCATCAACTTTAATTTAAAAGGCAGTAGCTAGATTTATAAAAAAAATGAATAATATAGTCATATAAAATGTAAAAATTGGTAGCTTGAGTGTGGCTTGTGGCACACAACCCATAGGTCCATTTTGCATGCTCTCATGACCCTTTCTAGACACTTTTTTACTTATTCCCAATCATCCATAGACTTTTGAGACTTGATTCTAGCTCAACCAGATTGCATTTCCCATTCTACTTTCATCCCCCTCAAGTCTTAAGACTATAAGACATGAGCACTGGGGTTACAATATAGTGCTAGACACTAGGGTTTCCCATTTTCAGGGCTCTTATCCAATCACATTTCAATCCTAGATGACCATTTCCTTTTGATTCCTCTTCTTCATTACGTCATCCTAATGTGAATACATTTAACTCATGCCCAATAAATCTCTATAAAATCCCATTTAAAGTTCATTTATAAGGGCTTGGAAAATATTACAAAATCAAGAAAGAATACAAGTAAGACCACTAAGGCAAATTTCCCTATTCTCTGTATACAACCATACAATAAAACTACCAGCATATTCAAACCCTCACACCAGTCCCTAGCCATACCAAGAACTTTTAGTTTGTCATTTTTACATCTACATAGAACAATTATAAATATCACATCAAGCGGGATTAATACATATGGCTTGATCCCTCTTCATAGTATTGGTATGTAGGTAGCATGCCCACATAAAGGGTGTACATACACATTTAGTTTATATTACACACACTGCCCCCTCTTTCTCAAAGTTTTATTCAAGCATAATGAAGGTCTAGGTTTTGATATTAAATAAACACTAAAATGAGCTCCATCAACATTAAGGATCCAAAATTTCATAGGTAGGCTCACATAGTGATAGCAGACAAAACCCAAAAAACTCATATTTCTATGACTAGTTTAGACAATGTTAGAACCTAGACTATAGTGCTAGACCCAAAGTGTCCTATTTTTGGCATTCCTATCCTTTCATTGAATGAAATATAGATCCAATTTCATGACACTATCCTAGTTCTACACAACCTATTTCAAAATTTGTCTCAGTCATCTCAATCAAGTTTTAAGCTAAGTTGTATTTCTCCCCTTTCATTAATATTTTTAGAAAGCTATGAAAGTCAAATAATTTATACAAATTAGTAATATAATTATTGAAATATTATTTATTGATTTATTATTCTAGACCCTTAACTAAATTAGGAATAAAAATCATATATTCCCAAAACTATTAAATCATTTGGTGAATCCAACTTACTTTGTTTATGCACAAAAACCCTAGAAACCCAGGGTAAATGCCTTTCTGATTTTTCCAATATTTTTCTATTTTTTAATTGTATATTTAAATTAAAAATTCACTTTAATTTTTAAAATTGCATAGTAATTTTTAAAAAAATCATTCTTCCAAACCCTAGTTGCATATACTAGGTCCTTTTAAATCAACAATTTTCCCAATATTTTTCTAATTTTTCACTTGCATATTTAAATCAAAAATTCATATTAAATTTTAAATTTCTTTATTAATTTTTTTAAAAATATAATTTTTCAAAACCCTAGTTTCACATACTAGGTCCCATTAATTTTGAGGTATCACCTTACATCTAAAATTAGATTTCACATTAAAAAAAAATGGATCTCACTTATTTCCACATATTTCTTGCATTGCTTACAAATAAAAAGGAGCCCATACTCGATCCTATCATGTACATGAATGATGAAGTCTACCATATGTTAATGCAAAGATTCATTATTTGTATTTCATGCTTACTTTTCATAATATGGGATGATATTAATAAATTTATTAGTAAATATATTAAGATCCCTCTCCTTCAAAGTAATATTTGCTTGTCTTTAATACAAGGTTTCATTACATAGTTTTTATCCCTCATATGGAAAAAAATTCAAGTTTATCTTGCTAAACATATTAGAAATATCATAGCACATGTCAAAGTTTCTTATGCATTCATGCACAATTTCATGCTATCTATCCCTTGCTTTGTATCTCTCATATGGAAATGTTTTCAAGTTTATCATGCTAAACACATTATAAACATAATAACACATGTCAAAGTTTCTTATGCATTCATGCATAATTTCATCCACTCTATCCCTTGCTTTGTATCTCTTATATGGATTTTTTTTCAATTTTATCTTGCTAAACATATTAGAAATATCATATCACATATTCAAAGTTCTTTATGCATTAATGCGCAAATTCATGCTTTCTATCCATTACTTGTTATCTCTCATGTGGAATTCTCTGTATAAACATATTTTTATACAACTTATAACTCCAATTTCATGCATTTCATTTCACATTCATGAATTCTACTTAGATGCATATAACTCATTGGTTATTTTTTAGTATTTCCCTATCACTACTAGACATAACCAAACACTAGCAGTTATATCAATCCCTCCTCCCTTCAAAAATGGTACATCTATCTCTTATCCCACACCTACTACCACCTCTATGCCTATAGTATATCATGTGGTACATGTTATCACCTAATTTTATGAAGATAGGTAGGTTGATTACACCCATGGCTATAGCTTTATCACTCAAGTTATCACCCCTTTTGATACAATTTTAGTTCTCAAGCTCCTTCAATGATAAAATGTTTACAAAGTTGTGTTTTATGTAGCCTTTCATATTACTAAAATTCCTATTTCTTCTGAACCAACTTATGTTGCCTCTATCCTCAACATAATGTAAGGACTAAAGAGTATATTTCCTTTAAGAAAGAGGATTTACCCCCATGTCACATCATTGAATAACATCCACCTCTGTATATTCAATTAAGAATTAATGATGTGGGGGTAAAAAAACTATTATTTGATAATGGTTTACGACTCAACATTTGCAACATTTCTTTTATTAAATGTCTTAATATACAACCTCAAGATCTAGACCATTCTAACATGAAAATTTGAGGTTTTGACAACATCCCATTGAAATTCATGGGTCAAATAACACTCAATCTTACCTTAAGACCTAATATACTACAAAGTACTTACTAAGTCATGTCAAATGACCTCAATTATAATTTATTAATTGGTCAGCCTTAGATTCATGATATGCATGCAGTCCCTTCTACACTATATGCTTGTATAAAATCTAGTCACAAAGGCTATATCTACACATGCCCAATAGACAATGATCCTTTTAAATACTAACAGGTTGCCAAATATCCAAATAATTATATTCCACACTTTAATCTTAGTAATATACCTACATAACAAACTACTCATAGGGTACCCATAGACCATGCAACACATTAGAAGATTCCAAATCTTGTACCAACATTGACATCAAATCACTAGTTCACATCACCTTTTGCACTTAAATGTATTAATGATATTGGATATCATGGAAAAGGTCTTTGAAAGCATGAAAAATGAATCAAAAATCCTATCGAGGTATCCAAACAACATGGAAATTAAGGGCTAGGATATCAACTTACACTTATTCATGATAAACCTTATTTCACTATTTCAAAGCACATAAAATTTTATCCACCCATTGCACATATTGAGCATATAGTCAATCATACCTCTACATTATCATTGGTCTATCCTAATCTTATCAACAATATAGTTTCACTAGATATGTTCACATTAGATGAATTCTCTAACGATGAATCCTTCCTACAAATTTTTAAAGCATATGAGGACCTCCCATCTTTCTATCATAAAAATAGATTTCCTCATCACATAAATTCTCACATGTATTTTAGATAAAATCTATGTTCTTCCTAAGACATACCATTTGATTCAGATGATACTATTCTTATAACTCCATATACACTAGATCATTCCACAATGCTTAACGAGGAAATAATTAATTTCAATTTTAGAATTGATCAAGATCCTTGCATTATCTTATTAGTTGTTACCCTATGAAAGGAAGAAGACATAGATATTAATCAAACTTTAATAGATTTTATATGAGTCTTTGCTTGGTCCTACTCAGTTATGCCAAGAATTGATACATTTATAGCAGTCCATCAGATTCCTTTATATCCAAATGCCAAATCAGTTAAGTAAAAAAATTTCAAAATGTATCCTAAGGTGGCTCTCTTAGTCAAAGATGAGATCCAATGCTTCTTGGATGTTGGCTTCATTTGACTAGTAGCGCACCTTGAATGGATTTACAATATAGTCCCTGTGGTAAAACCCAATAAAAAAATTTGGTGTTGTTTCAACTCTCAAAATTTAAATAAATCATGCCCAAAAGATGATTTCCCCTTGCTTACTATTGGCATGATCGTAGATTCCATATGTGAGTATGAAATGTTATCATTTATGGATGGCTTTGCCAAATACAACCAAATCAAAATCACTGAATAAGATCAAGAGAAAACATATTTTACAACACCTTGGGTTAAATTTTACTACAATCTCATGACTTTTGGATTTAAAAATGTTGGAGCCATATACTAGCATACTATGATGCATATTTTTCATGACTTGATTCACCATACTATTGAGGATTATGTTGATATATTAGCTAAATCCAAATAATGACAACACCATGTTATTAATATATGAAATATTTTTCAAAGACTCAAGTGATATAATTTTTGATTAAACCCAAATAAATTTGTGTTTGGAATTACATTAGGCAAACTCTTACATTTTTTTATTTCTCAGTGTGGCATAAAAGTTGACCCTGAGAAAGTCAAATAAATTATTGACATGCCATATCCCACAAAATTAAAATAAATTTGATCCTTACAAGGAAAGATCCAAGAAATCTACCATTTTATAGTTTAACTTGCTAATAAAACTCAGCCATTCACTTTATTATTAAAGAAAGATACAAAGTTTGTTTGGGACCAAACTTGTCAAAAAATCTTCGATACGATCAAGTAATATCTTCTTAATCCACTTATTTTAGTACCACCTATACCTAAAAAGCTTTTACTACTATATATCTTAACAATAGATCATGCATTAAGAGCACTCTTAGCATAAAAGAATGATCAACATATCGAGTGAGTAGTCTATTACATTAGTTGCACATTAGTTGATTACAAAAAATGTATTCCATGATAGAAAAATTATGTCTAGCATTAGTTTTTGATAGACAAAAACTTCAACATTACATGGTCAATAATGAGACTCACATTATCAAAAAATCAGATACCTTGAAATTTCTAATGACAAAACCATATCTCTTTGGTCACATGAAAAAATAGGTCATGTTATTAATAGAGTTTGACTTAAAGATAGTTCTCCAAAAATCAATAAAGGGCCAAATCATTGTAGACCATTTGGTAACCACACCAGTTTTAGACACCAATCTTATTAATGACACATTTTGAGATGATTTTACTACATATTCTACTCATTTTGACACTTGTATCATGTTCTTCGATGGTTCTCCATGCAAATCTAGTGTAAGGGTAGGCAATGTCTTTATCAACCCTTCTAGTCACATAGTTCCTATTGAATACCGATTAAGCTTCACACTAATAACACTGTAGGATATGAAGCACTTATCTTAGGTCTATTTACTTCCCAGTCCCTCCAAATTAGATCTATTCAAGTCTTTGGTGATTCTCAACTTGTGGTGAATCAAGTCAATGATGTCTATTAGACAAAATAAGAACATCATATCCCATACCAAAACATGGTATAATGTTTATCATCATAGGTTGACTACTTTTCTATATAAAGTTTATCAAAAAAGATAACCAACACACAAATGTAATGGTAATTTTTGCATCCTTAATTCTTACTGACATCAATGATTATCAATATATTTTCATGCTTAAATGATTATAATTTCCATCAATATCCAACATGGATTTGATTTCACTATCTATCTTATCTACTACACATAGTTCCACAACTCAAGAATGGTTCTCTGATATCTATAACTTTATAAATAAATCTATTACATTAGACACTTTTTCATGAAATGATAAACACAAGTTATAAAAACAATCATTCCATTATGTAATCACTGGTGGAGACCTTTTTTAACAATACTTTGATGGACAATTTCTTCGATGCTTGACTTTAGTAGAAGCCAAAATTGCTCTTACATAGATACATGATAGTGAGTATGGTGGTCACTTTAGTGGACTGAACATGTCACACAAATTTCTTTGACAAGGGTACTACTAACCCACCATGGAAGATGAATGTTCACAATATGCAAAGCTATGTGATAAATATCAATGGCACAGTAACCTACAACATGCATCATCACAATAGTTACAACTTATTGTCTCTCCATGGCCATTTATGTTATGGGGATTTTATCTTATTGGAAAAATTAACCCTAAATTAGTCAATGGGCATAAGTTCAACATCACAACTACATAATATCTTACCAAGAGGTTGGAAGCCATTCCAATTCAATCTACCATAGGGGAGGACATTTTAACTTCCTCATGACTCACATTATTTCATGCTTTGGCCTACCCTTAACTATCATTTTTGATAATGGAACATCATTCAAGAACAAAACTAACTATTTTTTTTTTAATATAAGATTAAACACATGTTCTCCACTCCATACTACCCACAAGGAAATGGTCAAGCATAAGATACCAATAAAACCATTAATAACATTTTGAGCAAAATAGTGACCAAATTTGGAGATGATTGGCACAATCAACTAGTCTTTGCATTATGGGCCTATCACATAGGTATTCATATACCAATAGGATCCACTCATTATTAACTCATTTATGTAATAAAATTAGTTTTACCATTGGAATTAAAAATCCCATCTCTTCATGTCTCCCTTAAATGTATTCTCACTGATGACTAGTATCATGAAAAACATCTACACTAGCTCAAGTAATTAGACCATACACTCATTCAAGTAGTAGAACATCTCAACAAATACCAATAACATATACAATGATATTATAACAAATGATTTCACAACATATAATTTGAAGTTAATGATCTTGTTCTCAAAGAAAATCTTCACAATGTTAATGCCAAAAAAGAAATCAAAGGAAAATTCAAACCAAACTATCTAGGTCCATACATTATTACCAAAAATATTATCCCTAAAGTGTATCATCTAGCCTCAATTGAAGGAAAAAAGATCAAAAACACAATGAATATTATGCATCTACATAGATTCCATGTATAGTATTTCATTTCACACATTGTCTTGTAAATAATATTTTAAAAATTTCTTGTACATAGTATTTTCATGATTGAATGTACATAGCTTATATCAAAAATACAAAAACATTAAAATAACTTAAAATCCAAAAACAATAAAAAATTTCAAAATCCAAAAGCATTCAGATAATTCAAAAACCCAAAAACATTTCAATTGTATGCATTATCCATGCTTTACATTTCTACTACCATGTTATACTTACATTTATTATTCTATGCTAATGTTTGTTTATTTATCTACATTATCATGCTTCACTTGATCTTCTTTGACTATGTGTAGTGACATATAGATCCATGATTGCTTCATTCTACCCATTGAGGGGAAATCCTACTTCTACATTTGAGACATCCATCAATATATCTACCCCTGGGGGTATATTATACATGACAATACCATCGAGACTATGCCATTCCTACACTACACACTCTAGTTATCATGTTGATGTACATCACTTACTAGCTTACATAAATTACTCTATCGACACTCACTAATATATAGCACTTGTGTATTTTTTAGCATATACCTTGTCCTGTACTTCATGTCTTGCATACTTTCAATTCTTGATTTGATTAGTTAGATGTGATTATATTTCCAATATATTACATGCTTTCCTTTATTACTTTACATAGCTAGATGTGATTACATTTCTCAATTCCTTGTGTGCACCTTAAGATATTTTCCAATGTCCTTTACTTGTACTCTTCTATGTGATTGTGGCCCTCATGCCAACCTTGTTTGTTTTAAATTGTATGTGTATGTAGAATTTAAACATGCCTTGTATGCCTAATTTTTAGTTTGAATGACATGTGTTGATGTCCCTTGTCTACTTGGACCCTTAGTCACTCTTGTATGCTTCTTGATTTTTCCCTTATGTGTTTATTGCTTATTTGTTTCTCACTATTTACAATGCCATGATCCACATAATGCATTATCTTGCTTTCTTATATGTCATGATGGACATCATGTTCCATCCCTCCTTGCCAACTAATAACTAATAACTAACATTTCTAGTTTTAATTCAGTACATTGCACATGCTATTACATTGTTATATCTATCTAGGCATACCCTTTTTGATCTAACAATCTCCAATACAAACTATGTTATATCTTGAGACATCATTTTGATTATCATTATTATATCATGTATTTCATAACATAACACACTTACAGGTTTATTTCTTCTAAAGTTAGTCATTGTAGGGTCTTCATTCCTACCCTCAAAAGAGGGGAAAATAAATAAGGGTTTTCATAGAGATCAAATCTCTTACCGGTAAAAAAATTAGTTTTTAGAACACTTAGAATTACAATTAGAGGTCAAACTAAGCAGAAAAATCTAGAAAAATAGTGAAAATTAAAGAATAGTCATCATATTCAATAAAGGACAACAACACCAGACATGGACAATAACACCAAATTGTAGGTATCCTATTTTTGGCATTCCTATCTAAACAACAAAAAACCTAGATTTTCCAAAATAGGTAGCAGGGTAAGCTCAAATACAATTTTGTCAATATAGATCAGTTTAGATTTAGTAGTTTTAGTACAAATTTTATCAAATAATCTAGATATGGGGGCATCATGCACATCATGATGACTCTTGCTTGCATTTTTAGATTGGGCAGTTGGTATAACTTCTAGATCAGAATCCATATTATAGACACCAATGATTGTGTGTAATGTGCATGACATATTTGACTTCTTTTCTTTTCTAGTTTAGAATATTACCTAGGAATTATCAATAGGTGCATACCTTATTTTATCTATAGGTGGTTGGCATCATTTTGGAGTGGCTTTCATACAAGCCTAATTTCCTCCTTCTAGAGTAGCCAAGATTAGCCTAATTTCCAATACACATTCATCTATCCACACAACATTTTCATGTTTTAGATCATTCATGAGATTTAGGATCCATCTCATATGACACACATTAATACTAGTATCAATTCATAACTTCGCATAGTGGACAATGATGGAGCTAAAAGTTTAGCTAGACTTTATATTCTTGAGCGACCTACTCAGAGGGATTAGAAACATAGTCCAAACATCTATTAACACATACATGATCACATATCTTCACTTAGTGGGTGATGATGGAGCTAAAGCGCCAGCCTTTACATTCTTGAGCCACTCTTGGGGAATTAAGCACTCAACTCCATCCATGATATTACTCTTGGTACAACACATACTCAACATCATCCAACATCAACATCAAAATAGATTTACACTTCATAATGTGCTCTCTCTATACACACACAACATCACACAGCTTCATGGGCTTCACCCTTATAGGTAATTTTAGGTATGCTTTCTAATTTTCTTTTATCCTAGCATTTTGCTTTGCTACATCACTAGAATAAAGGGGGGAAATGTAGTCATATAAAATGTCAAAATTGGTAGCTTGATTGTGGCTTGTGACAACTAACCATAGGTCCCTTTTACATGCCCTCATGACCCTTCTAGACACCTTTTTACTTATTCTTAGTCTCTATGAACTTCTAAGACCTGATTCTAGCTTAGCCAAGATGCATTTCCCATGTTAGTTCCATCCCCCTAGGCCTTGAACCTATAGGACAAGAGTACTAGGGCTGAACTATAGTGCTAGAACATAGGGTGTCCCATTTCTAGTGCTCCTATCTAATCACATTTTGAGCCTAGATGATCATTTCCTTTTCATCCCTCTTATTCATTATGTTGGCCTAGCATGAATACATTTAACCCATGACCAATAGATCTCTATAAAATCCCATTCAAAGTTAATTTATAAGGTGTTGTAAAATATTATAAAAGCAAGCAAGAATACAAACAAGACCACTAAGGAAAATTTCCCTATTCTCTGTATACAACCATCTAATATAGCTAAAAATATATTCAAACCTTCACATCAATCCTTAACCACCTCAAACACTCTTAGTTTGGATTTTTTCAATTGCATAACACAATTACACAAAGAACATCAAGTAGGATAACTACATATGGCTTGATCTCTCTTCAAAGTATTGGTATGTAGGTACCATACCCACATAAGGGGTGTGGATACATGTTTAGTTCATATTACACACACTACGCCCCCCTCTTTCTCAAAGTTTTATTCAATCATAATGAAGGTTTAGGGTTTTAGATTAAATCACCTCTATAAGGAGCTATGTCAAAATTCAAATCCAAAATTTCACAAGCAAGCTCACACAGGGATAGTAGACAAAACCCAAAAAACTCAAATTTCTATGATTAGTTTAGATAAAAACAATAGGACTTAGACTATAGTTTCAGACCCCAAAGTGTCCTATTTTTTACACTTCTCTCCTTTCACTAAATGAAAGCCATATCTAGGTTCACAACACTATCCTAATCCTACACAATTAGTTTTAGACTCTGTCTCAGTCATCTTAGTATAGTTTTAAGATAAGTTACATTTCTCCTCTTTCATTACTATTTTTAGAAAGATACAAAAGTCAAATAAATTATACAAATTAGTACTATAATTATTGCAATATTATTTAGTAATTTATTGTTCCATACCCTTAACTAAATTAGGAATAAAACTCCAATATTCCTAAAATTATTAAATCACATAACTTTTTGAAAACAAATGGATAACTATTTGAAAATAAATGGATAACTATTTGAAAACAAATGGCTAAGTCCAAATCTAAAAAGATGACTGAGTATAAAATTTAAAAAAATCATGACTTAGTCATTTTCTTTATTCTAAAGCTAATTTCCTCCATTTTTTGAGAAGTGACTAAGTTAAAAATTAAAACCTTATAAAAATTTAGTTATTTAAGGATTGAATTTAAAGCATAAATAGATAAAAATAATTTAGGAAAAGAGGTAGGAAGCTCTAGAACCACTAGATAATTTTCATAAACCTAAGGAAAAATAGTTTAAGAGGAAGATATACAATGTGTTTCAAGACTCAAGCAAACAAATATACTATGTCTTAGTAGATCTATGAAAATTTAGATATTAAAATCAAATCATTCCTAGATATAAACTTGGATTAAACTAAAGTAATGCAAGGACATTAAAGTCAACCCCATTCAATAACTTATAAATAAACATCTAATAAATTATCAATAAGGTTTATTTGAACCAACAACAATAATGAACTCCTAAAAAGTATAACACTAGACTCCAAAGAAAAAAGAGGGTCCCCATTTTCAATCTAAAAATGGGGCGTGTTGTGTAAGCAACAACATATATTCTTCTTCTTCTTCTTAGGAATGTTACACTATTCCATCTTTAACACACTTCCATTTTGTTCCCCAGCTAATGCTCCTATATTTTAATAATTAATCCCATTTCACATAATCATTAAATCATACAAACTAATGAGCATAATTTTAATTTGTTGAGGTGTAAGGAATCTAGAATAGATATTTGAAAGTATATCCTTCAATATTGACACATATTCTGACTAATTCTTGAATGAATCAATCTAATAAAAACCCATTTATCAACTAGATCATGTTATTTTTGTACCCTTTAATCCTAATACTTTTTATATCCATAGCCTTGGTAGGTGAGAAGAAAAACATATCTTTCCATATAGATATGAACAATTAGGAATTAAATGTAGATCCTAACTCCAAAGATACAAATCAATAGGGCTCTAACTAACTTCCTAATATCATAATATATAATAATATCTTTTTTCTTATTTATTAACAATTTGAATGACGATATTAGGAAGAGCTTGATGATTATCCCATTTCTAAAATCCTAAAATGTAGACCTCTTAACTAAAAAAATTAGTCATACCCTCTATTACCTTCCCCTATAAACATCAAAAATTAATACTTCCTCAAATTTTTACAATATCCTAAGAGAATATGCCATGATGTTCTTGATAGTAAATGTTGGGGTAATTTTTAGAGAAAGATAATTAATGATATTAAGGGACTCTCCATTAATTTTTGTGTACTTGAACTCTAAATCCTTTACAACTTTAATTACCCAAACTATAGTTTTAGCTTCTAAAACATTGTATGTTTGAGCTCTTAGATTACTTGCATAGGCCATCAAAAACATTTCCTCTATTATAATTTATTACTCTACTTCTTCCTACTTGTCTCAGTTTTATTTTAGAGGCAACATGAAATTTTAACATAAGCCATCTTGGATAATGTAAATTCTATTTTATTTAGATTATATTAACCTTCCTTTCTTTTTCTTATTTATCCTCATTTTCAATAAATTTCTAATTTAAATTATTATAACTTCACAATCCTTAATCCTTTATTTCTTCCTATTCTTTTCATCATATAATAGTTCTCCCTAGTTTATTCCATAATCATTTCTCCCATTATATCGGCACTTTGTTTTTTACTTTGACAAATCCTTAGATTTCTCTCCCATAATAGGCCCCAAAATACATGCAAGATTTTTAGTTTTAAATCTTCTTTATTGGAGTATTAAGAATATGAGGTGACTGTTGAATGATGAATTCTAAGACTGATGATGGCTTTACTTAGCAGACTTCAAATTTAGAAACAAAAACTGAATATATTTTAAGAAAAGAGGCATCTGTCATGGTATGGTAAAATAATTAGGCTTTTATTTTATAGAAGGCACATCTATTTGGGGTCATGAAGCCTATTGTAACAAAAGATTCCAATACGATAATAGCATTTTGAGATGCCACCCAAAATATTTTCTTTAAAAATTAGAATAAGGCATTTGTCCCATTTTTATTCCCAAGAAAAACCATCTAGGAATGAGTTTAATGCCACCATGTAACCTATTTTGAAACTATAATTACCACCGACTATGGCCACACAAAAAATCTCATCTTATCTTAAAAATTAGATGATATGATATCGTATTATAATTGCATTCAAATATTTTAACTTAGAGAACTATTCCTGATTAGCTGAATTCAAGATGATGGTTTTCAAATATTTATTTGTTGAAATTTCCCTTATGTATTCCATAAACCTCTCTCCCATTTATCTCTTAATATTGATACTTAGGCTATCCCAAGGTTTATAATATATTAATGGAGAGTTGGCTAACTAGGTATCATCTAAGAAATAAAGCATGATTTCCTGATACCACATTCCATGTGCTTCCTCTCCACAATAATTTCCTGCTACAAATTAGATTATTCAAGAACCAATATCCTTGAGTTAAAGAGTCTTCTAATAAGATCCTCTTGATTTCTATTTTGTCTATATACTTCACCTTTAATATTTATTTATATTGGTTCTCTTATTTTGAGATTCTTCATCCTATTTTCTCTATAATATCTTTATAGATTATCCTTAGTCTTATAACTCCTAGACCTACTTGAATTTTTGGAAGGAAACTCATTTACTAAGATACCAAGGTAATTCCATGCCTCTCTTTATAACATAACCATAATATTTATTTTTATTTTCTATATATTTTATCAACAATCTTATTTAGAATGCTAAAGATTGACATAAAGTAAATATTGAGACTTTTAAGGTAGCTTTTGATAAGTTGGTTTATGTTATTTAATTAAAATACAACCTTTCCAGCCTCTAAGTTTACACTAAAATATATCAATAAGAGGATTCCAATTGTTTATGTCTATACTACCTTTTAAAATAGGAATTCCTATGTAAGAAGCTAGGAGTTATTTTATTTGGAAGCCCAAAATTCAATGTATTTAATGTTGACACACAAGACAAGTGTTGAATAAAATTATGATTTTTACATGTTTATTCTCTATCTAAATACTTTTACATAGTTGTAAATTATAATTTTAACTTCCTTTGCTTCATTCATCAAATTCTCTCCCAATTTTAGAGTATTATCAATGAATTTTTAATGTGAAAATGGTTTCATTAAATAAAGTAGTTTAAAACCCTTTATTCTACCTTTAATGAGGGGTGAAGAGAAAATTATTTCTAGTGCCTCAACCATGATTCTAAAGAGGCAAAAAAATATTATATACTCTTATGTGAATCCTATTTTCATGGAAAAAAATTTGGTTGTAGAAACACTAACTAAAATGATAATATAGGAGAATAAATGCATGTATGAATCATGCCCTAAATTTTGGATGAATACCAAGTCTTTCCATAGGAAGCTTCATGACACCTTATCATATGCTTTACTCATATCTAATTTTTACAACATTCCTACTCAATTACTCTTTATCATAGAATGTATCACTTGATGAATAATGATTATGTTGTCCAATTTTTTTCTCCAATGAAAAAAATCTTCTTGTTGAAGTGAAATGAGTTTTTTTAATATAGGTTGTAATCTTAGATATAGCATCTTACTGAATATATTGTAAAGAGTATTGTAAAAACTAATAGGTTTGAAATATTTGAACTCAGTAGATCCTATATTATTAGGAATAAAGACTAAAAATGTGTTTTTTATTTATCTAATATTTTTTCCTAGAGATTGTAAAATCATCTACATCTACAACCACATATTCTTGGATAATTTCACAAACTGCTGAAATAAAGTAGGAGGGAATTGATATAGTCTTGAGGCTTTATCTACATCCATCGATAATAATGGGAATTTTATTTATTCAATACAAGGTGGGGATAATAGAGCATCATTTTTTATTAAGATATGTAGAAGGATTGATAGTCATAATTTATTCATCTTCATATAAGTTACTATTAGTGTTTCCTAAATTATGGTTTTTGTAAAAGAGTACAATGTCTTCTTTAATTTACTCAATATATGAACTTAGATTCCTATCAAATTTAGATATATCCATAATTTTATTTGAGTTTCTATTTATCAAAGAATAAATATGAAATAATTTGGTGTTTCTATCTATTCTATTTCAACCATAGAGCTTTAGAATTTTATCTCTAAAAATTATCCTCTTTTTATTCCAAGGAACAGTATTCATAGAGTAATATTTTTTCTTTTTGTAAATATATCCTAATTCATTCCATTAGTTTGAACCTATTTTTTTAAAAAAAATTAGTAAATTATTTATTTTTTAATTTTGTATGGTTTATTTAAAAATTAAATGTTATAAAAAATAGACTATTGAAGATAGATTTAAGCTATATAATATAGAAAACCTAAATGTAAAATATAGTAATTTATAGAATTTTAAATGAACTATAAATAGTAAATTGATCAATATATATGAAAAATATCCCAAACTAAATTTATGATGACTCCGTAGGTAGACTGTTGATGAAAAATAACTCTAGTAACTCCTGAACTATGTCACATAAAAAAGTAGGATTTCAATTTGTTCTTGGACAATGTTACACTAGGAGGACTAGGTCAGATTGTGCACTTATTAATTGAATTTGTCCACATCCTTCTTGACTATGAAATATGTTTTTCATCTTGAGTGCTTGTGTTTATTTTTGATGACTTACTTATTGATTGTGTGTTTTGATTTTCCACATAAAAGACCAACAAAATCCAAGTCCAATATCCTTCACATAAACTAAATAGAGATCAAATTTCAAAAGGGGGTAATAGGGTTAGGGGAATAACTGAGTTATCCTTAGAAAATTTTATATATATTGTGTGATACCTCCATAGCCCAAAATAATCTCATGTAGATGACCTTCCCCCTCCTAGAGTGAGTTTATGAATCTTAATACATGACTTATTTAATTAGATATATTTACTTGAATGTTTGAAAATGAATTCCATTGACCTAAAATAAAATGACTTCATAATTTGCCTATGACTATTATAATAAATTAGAATTCGAATTGGAAATAATAATGATCTTTTCCTCAATGTGTAGTTGAATTTCTAGGTGATTCTTATATTATTGTTTGAGAGGAATTAATGTACTTATATAGGATAATATTTTTAATATCAAAATTAAACATACTTTAAAATTATAGGAGGGATAATATGAAATGTATCTAATTTAAAAAGTTACCATTAGAGTACTGGGGACAAGAATACATTAGTGTACATGGCCAAATTGCAACCTTCTTTTACTAGTGTGGTCTTGTTCGAAAAGGACAAAAAACATTAGAATTTAATTTATAGGAAATATTAAACAAGATAATTTATTTGAATGATGTTTTTGGTGATTAAAATTTAGTATTTTTATAGTGAATTATCCCATAGATATTTCAAGTTAATGGAATGTATAATATACCAATTAATGTAAGGATGTCAAGACTAAACATTTTCAAAAACTTAATGATTAATTTTGAATGTCTATAATTGTGTTTGATATATTCGAGTGATGAAATTAAGTGAAATTATGAAATGAAAGGATATTAGATCCTAAGTGTGTATACACACTTATTTTATGTGAATATTATTGTGAAATATGCCTCAATATAAAAACCTATAAAAATACCATTGAAATTAGTTACAATTCATATTAGAAAATTGAAAATATAAAAAAATTAAATTTTAAATTTGAAAAGAGAGAAATGAAATAATACACTTTGAACCTGAGTATGTAATCTAATTTCTCTATAACTTGAAAATAGAAAAGTGTGCATCCCCTGATCGAGGTGTTTGGAGAAATGTTTAACTTGTGCTAAATTGAGAGTGATAAAATATCAATTTTAAAACTTGTGAAATCCCTTGAGTTAGAAATATTGTATGATCAAAATATGGAACCACTAAATGTGGCTCTCTATATTTCACCATAGACATTAACTATCACTAAACTCAAACATAGTAAGAAATAAGGTGGAGACACCAAATGTGGCTCACCAAAAATGAAACCATAGACATTGATTATCACTAAAATCTAATGTGCCCACTTGAAAAATGAGGCTAATTATGCCCCTACAGATGGATCTGGAATCCATTTAAAACTTTAAAACTTTTAATATTTTTGAACAAGTTTAAATTAAAATTTTCCATGTAGAAACATGAATATGAATTAATATCATGCTCCATATATATGCAATAAATTTATATTAAATTTCATTTAAATATTTTAAGTATTTGAACTTTGTAACTTGTAACTTTTTTTAGATGCCCTTGCATGTGCATCAAGTATATATGAATATGTATTGAAGTAACTTTAGGATTGAGTGAATATTCATGCTATATTATCCCATATTATTTTTAATCATATTTTTATTATGAAAATTTTATATATGTTTTCATAAATATGATTTTTTAAATCATGAGGACTTGAATTCTCAAGACAAGTCCATTGTGATTCCCCTCTTTTGAGATGAGAGACAAAACTTATAAGTCATTAATCTCAAAAAATAACTAAAAAACATGTTAAATAAGTAATCATATAGTATCATATGAATGCTTTAAATTTATTATATCATATTATTGAATATTACCTTGAATTTAATATGAAACATATGCTAGATAGTGTTGAGGTCAACAAACCCCCATTGCTGAAAATAAGTACCCTTGTTTTAAATTTTGCAAATTTATGCTTTAAATTGAAATTTGATCTTATAAAATTACCATTAGAGTTTTTTTCACATTATATTTATTTGAATATCATCCCCACCATGGCTAAATTGGTATATTTACACATGATTATAGTTTAATCTTATCTATTATGCTAAAGGTTTGAATCTCTATGTTCCAGGTTGAAGGATTAATGGAGTCCATCTGGAATGGACAATATCTAATCTTCATGATTTAATTTAGTCCTTTAATATCCTTTGGTCTATTAAAACAAGTTGAATCTATGTTTGGTCATATTAAAACCCTCATTTTGATTACCCTAGATTAGGTTATTTTGAATCAAATTCAAATTTAAGTAGGAACCATTTACATGGGAAGCACTTTATATTATTATAGACTTAGTTTAAAACTTTATCCAGGTCCTAATCATATTTATTAATACAAATTAGACTTTAGGCTAAAATATTTATGCTAATCCATTTATGTTTAATGGTTTATAGGACTAATTAATGAGGAGCTCTTTATTATATTTTAGACTTAAACTAATTTTTATCCTAAGCCATAATTGTATTTATTAATATGACTAAAAAAATTAGGATAAACTTTATTCTAAGTCTCTCAAATGCTTATGTAGTTTATTTTATGCCTACAGAAATAGACAAACTTGAAGGTGATAGATGGAAAGATCATGGGGGCTTCAAAAGAGATCAACAACCCATGAGAAAGGAGTTAAAATTCAATAATTCAAAGAAAAGATTGAAGGTTCATGTTTTCTCACTTGGAGATGATCCAATGACATGAGATCAAATTTGAAATGTCAAAATTTCTAAGAGATCCTTGAGATTGACAAGTGTCACCATCTCAAGGGTGGCCTAAAGATCTAATAGAGAGCATAAGTTAAATAGTCAAGATCCTTGAGACAAGAAAGGATTTACCAAGTGGTATGATCCTATAACTCAAAGGCAAGATATGATGGAGATCATTTGCTTAGATGGAAAAAATATGATGGAGCAAGTTTTATTGGCAAAGAAGATCTAATAGTGTGAAGTAAAAGTGGATAATTTAATTAAGCCCCACAATAATCTAAAAAATGACAAGTGTTGAGCCTATGGCTCATGTTTAATGCCCAAACATATTTTGAAGATCCAATAGTGAAAGAGAAGAGTTAATAGTTCAATCAGGCCAAAGATCTAAAGAGAGGCTTCCATGTGGAGTGATAGCACCCAAATGATGAAAAGAGTTTGAATCTCAAAATATGCTACCATTTGGCATAATCTCATGATCTTGGAGATAAATATTGATGATGAGTGATGAAATCAGAGCCCATAGAGGTACCAAGTGGTATGCACACATTCAATCACATTAAAACAATTCAATAGTGTGAATTTGATCAGATTTCAATATGGCATTAGGTTTTAACATGTGTCCTACAAGAAATGGTCACATTTCAAGTTAATAAATAGAATGAAATGACATCACCACATAGGCAAACAACTCACATTGAGTTAGAGTGTCATCAAAATTATAGTTAGTTGGGTAGGGAATATTCCTTAGTTAGTTGTGTAATTGTAACTAATTTCAATGGTAATATTTTGAAAAGGAATATTCTTTTATAATGGCATGAGTAACTAAGCTTGTGTAATATCATGTTAGGTTAGTCATAATTAAATAGAGTTATGATCTTTAATAACATTGGTAAAGGAATACTTGTCTATGAAACTTGTCTAGTTGCATGTTGACACTTATACAATTACATGTTGAAAAAGAATGACTAGTGTATCTCGTGAATTATCTATATAAAGGAAGTATTGCCAATTTTAAAGGAGGGAGTTATTAAATAGAAAATTATTTTGTAAACTTTGAGCAAGCATTACAATTAAGGAATTTTTTAAAGTTTGTCTAACATTCGTCTATGTGTTTTCTATCATGGCTGATTTCTCAGTTATCTGGATTGATATTTAGATTTGAATTGTTCTTATGGATCCTAGATGTGCACATGTTAATGTAGAGTTGTTAATTTATGCTTATGCTAGGTTGATTGAAACATCTTAGGTTCATTTTGTTCTCTTTTTATTTTCTTCAATATGTACATAAGTTATTTTCATATGGAAGTAAACCTTTAAAGGGAACCTAATTTCTTATTTACATTACCTTTCTTTAGACATTTTCCTGATATACAATAAGATTTGTGTCAATGCAATTTCATGTTATATATTTGTTTCATGAATGTATTTATGAAATATAAATTTTGTCATAATGTCTGGATTGAAGATCAAAAACACCTTGTTTCTACCCTACCCTTCCTTTTGTTCCTTTTTTACCAGATCACTTTCGTTTAGCTTGTCACTGTAAATATCCATGTTAGCTTAGGGTTTAGAATTTAGGTTTTGGACATCATTCATTGATTTTAATTCATATCAATTTCATATTAAAAAATATTTAGAACAATAGTTTCTCCCAATAACCATTTACTTATGCATTTTGTGAAATAGTCATTTAGCATGGCCACTACTCCACCATAGATCTCAGGAAAATCATAACCAACAACTCATGCAATGGATTATTTGAATCCATAAATGTGAAGTGTTTCTTAAAAAATATATGTTGACCTAATGATATGCATATAGGCATCAACATAAATTGGTGTTAGAAGGAGGGCTAAGCTAAAGATCTATGAATTTGAAGTATCTTTGTTAATTTTTCTTGAATTTTATTCAAAGATTGATGTATTCATTGCATATTTGTGTTTATTTTAGTATATTTGTAAAGATAATTGGTATTAATGGTTTTATACTAGTATTTTTACTTATTTAGAGAAAGATATATTTTATTTGAAAATGCATGAGTAATTATGGGAAATATAACTTGAGATCTATGAATCCAACAAGTTTGAGGTTAGTAATAGTTGTTTTGCTCAAAGATTGATATATCATTTACAAGTTTGAGTTTATTTTAGCTTAAATGTGTAAATTTAATTCATATTCATGTATTTGGACATATCCTTGAGCTAATATAGTTAATGATTGATGTCCTTTATTTTTCTTTATACATATTTGCACAAAATTTGCTTAATGTGTAGGTTTGATCATTTTTCTTTGTAAAGATAAGATTCACACATCATATATTTATACATATACATAGCATATCCAAAGGGAACCTCCCCTTGATGAGAGGAGAGAGCAGTCTCCTTTTGATGTGATAAACTTGCACATTTGGATGACTAATCTTCCTACTTTGGCTGATCAAACCTATTTTGTTTACCAGTACACTGATAGACAAAATATTCAACCAATAGGTTACATATGTTTAAATATACTTGGGGAGGGGTCTCCTCATCCTCTAAGTAGATGAAAAATTTGATTACATACATAGTTAGAACCTTATTTCTAATTGTACTATCAAAACCACATGTAATGTATACATAGAGTTAGCTTACATTCATCAAGAATTAAAGTCATCCCTTTCAATATCATGCAATGTGTTCATGATTAAAAAATTAATAGGTAAATTTTACATTAAGTTCAAATCATAAGAGAACTATAAGTACAAAATTGACACCATTATATTAAATTTACATGCACAAAATTGGCCCTTAAGGATAAGTGGACATCTAAATGGATGTGTTAACCTTAGTAGGAGTCATAAATATATATGTTAGTGTTTAAATAGAGGTAACAACCTTAGTATTTTTATTATTAACCTATATCATATCTACGTTTAAGAGAAAGGGTCAGTGTACCTTGTTAACTTGATCTAATAGTTTTGCATGTTTTGCCTTTGTATTTTGGAAGTTGATCTTGAAAATATTAATTTCAGTTACCTTCAGGTTAAAATATTTAAAGTTGGAATTTATAAGGATAAGGACCAGGTAATTTTTAAATACAAGGGTTCCCCTTCTTTCCTTATAATTTCATAAGAGAGCTAGGCAAGACAAAGGTAAGCGTAGACTTTCGAAGTCTCAACCAACTTCACCAATTTAGGGTGCTCTTATGTTCAATCCATATCAAGGTATGGATTGGATAGGTGGTTGTTAAATCAATTTACTAGGTGTGGTAAATGGCCTTCCTCAAAATCTTGAAAGGTATTTGCCTTCTTTCAGTCTTAATAGTGTTGTCACAACTAAAGAGCACATTAAATATTTTAAGGTTGTGTTAAGACTTTTGAATGTAGTTGATGAAGATGTAGCATATAAAATATTCCCATTTAATTTCAAGGATGTTTCATATCAATGGTTCCTTAACCTACCTAAGAACTACATTGTCCATTGGAATAACTTTAATGATTACTTCATTAACTAATTTGGCAAACTCATCAGTCCTTGTGTCATGTACCAATAGTTCACCATATTTAAAAGAGATCCCAATGAACCCATAAAAGCCTTTAATTTCATATTTCAAAAGATGTTTAGTAGAACCATAACTCCTTACATGCCTAACAAGGCTTTATCATTAGATATTTAAAAGGATGCTTTGTATCCCATGAATTATATGTTTCTTAACAAGTCTGTTGAAGCCATAAAAACCTTAGCATTGGCTTATGTTGAAGTTGTAATAGTCAATGATGAAACGTAGCCTCAAGGTCATCTTAAATACTCTATCCCAAATGTCAACCCCAATTTCCAACACTAAATATCATTTTTAATTCCAATTAGATGGTGTTTACATTAAATCATATAGTAGCCTTGAACCAATTACCCTTAAGCCATGCCCATCCTATTCAAAATTTGGGATTATTGAATAATGCTACAAATGGATTTCATTGATAGGAATAGAGATATTTAGTGCCCACTATTAATAAAAATCAAGTTCATAACTTAGAATCTCCAAATAATGAGAATGAATCCATACTTAAAATATTTTTAAGGTTGAGTACTAATTTTCTTTAATTGCAAAAGCAAGTGGGCAATACTGGGGAAAACTCCAATGGAAACTATGCTTCTCAAAGGTTCAATAGGCCTACAAATAGGTTTCATGATAAAAAAAATAATAGGTCCTCTGAGAATATACATGAAATGAATCTTGTATGATATAGGTCTAGATGATTTTTTTTAATGTAATTGAAGCATATCAAAATGAAAATGATACATCTAAACATGTGTTTAATCAAGACAATGTTACAAGGACATCTAGCTTTATAAGGACATATAAATCCTTCATGGTACATGCTTTTGATTTTCCATTAAAAGAAGATAATGAACCTAAATATGCTCTAGAAGGAGTATACATTTAAGATGAACAACCCTATGAACAAGATCAAATACAAGATAACCTTTCTTTAGAAGATAGATGTGAAGATAATTCATATGAGGTCATTGCTGAAATCGAGGATATCCTTGAAGAAGTTGACTAGTGGTAACATTTATACCAAGATTTTTTAAAATTAATTGAAGTATTCCAAGATATAAATGTCATTCTAGAGATACCAAAGAAAGATAATGTGGGACTCAATTGGATAGAAGAGGATCCATTCTACACAAAAGATGAAGTTGAGGCATGTGTAGTAGATCAAGAATTTCTATATGCAACCTTCAAAAGTCTGGAAGTAGGTGATCAACCTGATTCAAATGGTAAGGTTACAAATGAATCTCATGTCCTTTCAATTTATTATGATGAATATTCCTTTCAATATGAGTTGTAGCCTAATGAAGACATCAATCCAAGCATACTAGCTGAGTTAAAAATCCAACCATTTTAGGTGAATGGTACAAATCATGATCAATCTTTAAATAATGTAAAGATAGCTTTCTTGATGCAAGAAAGAAGGATTTGGGAAGAATATGAATGGATCTTGGATTTATATCTTCAATCCATGCACTTGAGAATGGATATGGGAAACCAAGATGCATCATACATAAGACACAAACATACAAGTAATCCTATCTACAAGAAGAGGCTATTGAATGGAATCAATCATGCTTCAAGGTTCTATGGCAGGCTAAATAACTTTCCCTTTGATCCTAAAATTAGGTTCTTTATGGAGTTACTATAGGGATTATTTTAGTTTATTTCTTGTTTCTTTCCTTCATGTCCTTTGTTTGTAAGTAGTGTTTGTAATTATTTATTTACTTATTATTTGTTTGTTTGGTGTGTTTGATTTGTTCTCTACTTTCAATAAGTCTTTTCCAAGATGGTTGTTGTAGACACCTAAAACTAGCCACCGATAACCTCCAATCAAGCTTTTGGATAGTTTCCACACAAAATGTACAATTTGGCCTAAAAACACTAAAAATTCTAAATGATGTGAAACTAACATATTCAAGTGCTGATTTTGGCTAGGGTATCCCTAAATGGGGAAATTCAATTTATGGGCTAGCTAACTTTGATCAAATCAAGTTTGATTTAAAATGCCAATTTGTACCCACGTGCTCTAGATTGCTCTTTCCTATCAAATATTTTGCACAAGACATGTGCCTTTGTTATTTGTTGTTGGTAACATCTTAGATGTGAATACAATTTCAATGTATCTGACAATGCCTTCCAATTCTAATCTAGTCAAAATTTGGACCAATAACATGGCATTCTGATCAATTTAGGTAATTTGTGCATAAGGTTTTTAATCTTGCTTAAGAGCTAATTAACCCAAATCAAGGCCTAATTAAGAGTTCCATGGAAACTTGTTGAATAATTTGTTTTGGAAATGAATGTTGAATATTTGCATCATCAAGTGACCTCATTTCTTAGGAAGACACCCCTAGGCTATAAATGCCACAAATATCAGGATTCATGCCTCCCATGCCTCATCAATGCCTTCCATGATACCCTCCATGCCTCTTAATTGCCCCTTCTTCCAATGTCATGATGAGGATAATTACAAACTTAATTCTAAAAATTGAATTAATCCTCAACCACACATCTCAATCTTGAGATGGATAGTTGAGGTTGATTCTAATCAAATCCAAAAATATATAAATAGGAGGCCTCACAACATCATTTCTAAGCTTAATTTGTGAAAATTTATAATGCAAGATTGGTTCCAAAAGCTTCAAGAAAATAGTTTTACCATGCCAAATTGATTCCAAGCCAAGATAAGCCAAGCTACAAGCTAAAGGTGCCAAGCAGAGCTAGAGGTAGCCAAACTTCCATTACCAAGGACTTCATGAGCACAAGTCAAGCAAGCCACCAATACAAAGGCATTTGGAGCATCCAAGGAAGGTGAAGGAATTATTATGTTTTTCATTCCTTGATTTTTAGTTGTGTTTGTCATTTTCTCTTGTTAACAAATCTCTCCCTAGTGTCTAGGCCTAGAGATGTTATGCTATTAATGTGTTTATTTCATTTTTCTTTCATTTTGGAACTAACACCATACTAAACATCCTCTCTTGAGTCAAATTCCTAGATCACATATATCTATCAACTATCCATCTCAAGATTGAGATGTGTGGTTGAGGATTAATTTTGATCAAATCTAAAAATCTATAAATAGGAGGCCTCATAACATCATTTCTAAGCTTAATTTATGCAAATTTATAATGCAGGATTGGTTCCAAAAGCTTCATGGAACTAGTGTTATAATGTTGAATTGATTCCAATCCAATCCAAGCCATAAGCCAAAGGTGTCAGGGAGAAGAGGAGATAGCCAAGCCTCCTTTGATGAAGAATTCATGAGTACAATATGAGCAAGCCACTATTACAAAGGCATTTGGAGCATCCGAGGAAGGTGAAGGATTTCTTGCTTTTTAGTTGTGTTTATCATTTGCTTTTGTTAACTAAGCTCTCCTTAGTGGTTAGGCCTAGAGATGTTATGATAGTTAGTGTGTTTCTTTCATTTTGTTTTCATTTATAGAACTAACACCATACTAACCATCCTCTCTTGAGTCAAACTCCTAAATCATAGTTTTCAGGCTCCAAATTCACCTAAATGCTCAAGGATCTTCTCAAATCAAGAATGTAGTTATGAATTTTAAACATTGGATGATAATGGATTCCAAAAATTTGATCTTGATGTTATGATTTAGAGAAATTGGTAAAGATTGATATCTAGGTTAATTGTTCTTTAAAATCTTAAACCTTATTCTAATCTATATTTGATTTTAATAAGGATTGCACATGTTGGGTGAAAGTTTAAATTATTGAAATATAGTCATGTTTACAAATAATAAACATTATTTCTTGGGACAAAGTTTGAAACCAAGGATGATTATTTGAATATCAAATACTTTACCAAATCCCAAAACCTATCTAACCTAGCTCCCACTCTTTTCTATAAATTCAAAATGATTTTAAAAAAAAAAGAAACTTATTGGAAAATTCAATAAATTATAGGCAAAGGTGATTTTGGTAACCTCCATCAAAGCTATGAACACCTAGATGGTAGTCGAGCAAAGCCCAGATTAGAGCCAAAGGTATCTCTATCAAGTCTATGGATGCATGACTGGTAACAGAGCCATTCCTAAGTCTTCTCTATATAAATAATGGTTCTTAATAAACATTTAAATATGTTATAAGTCAGAGTTAATGGTTAAAGTCATGAAATATGGATGTTTTTCCCTAGATCCCATGGTAAATAATAAGTGGAATCAAAGAACACACACATCATGGCTATGTTTTAATGTTTGGGACTAATTCTACATATGCAAGACTTTTTTTTAATTATGAGTTGATCTTAATAATGGTAATTAATCATATAGGATGATTTCTCTAGTTATTACTTTAAACCTAGCATATCTAAATTCTAGCACATTGCTATGTTTATCCTAGAAGTTATTTGTTGAGGTCAACAAACCCCTATTCTTAAAAATGGGGACCCTTGTTTCAAATTGTGTAAATTTATGCTTTAAATTAAAATTTCATTTCATCAAAGTACCATTAGAGTGTTTTTCAAATTATCTTTATTTTAATATCATCCATACCATGGTTGGATTGGAATATTTACACATGATTCTAGTTTTATCTTGTCTATTATGCTAAAGGATTGAATCTCTATGTTCTAGGTTGAAATATTAATGGAGTCCATCTGGAATGGACAATGTCTGATATACATGATTTAATTTGATATTTTACTAGATTTTGGTCTATTAGAACAAGTTGAATCCATGTTTGTTCATATTAAAACCTTCATTCTGATTACCCTACCTTAGGTTATTTTGAATCAAATTCAAATTTAAGTGGGAACCATTTACATGGGAAGAAATTTATATTATTATAGACATAGTTTAAACCTTTATCATAGGTCCTAATTGTATTTATTAATATAACTCATACTTTAGGATAAAATCTTTATGTTGAGTCATTTATGTTTGATGGTTCATAGGAATTATTAATGAGGATCTCTTTAATATATTTTAGACTTAAACTAAATTTTTATCCTAAGCCCCAATTGTATTTATTAATACAACTAAAACCATTAGGATAAAATTTATTCTAAGTCTTTGAAACACTTATGTATTTTATTGTATGCTTGAAGAAATGGACAAACCCAAAGGCAATAAGTGGCAAGATTGTAGAGGATTGAAAAGAGATCAACGGCCCATGGGAAAGGATTTAAAAGTCAATAAGTCAAGGAAAGGATCGATGGTTTATGTTTGCTCACTTGAAGATGATCCAACAATGTGACATCAAAGTTGAAATACCAAAGGTTTTAAGAGCTTTGTGAGAGTGATAAGTGTCACCATCTCAAGGGTGGCTTGAAGATCTAACAAAGAGCATACATTCAAAATTAAAGGCACTTGAGATAAGCAATTATTTGCCAAGTGGCAGGATACTGGAACTCAAAGGCAAGATTTGATGGAGAGTATTTTCTCATATGGACAAGATTTGATAGAGTGAGTTTTATTAACAAAGAATAGCTAATAGTGAGAAGAAAAAGTGGATAATTCAATGAATCCCCATGATAAGCCAAGAAGAGATAGGTGTCAAGCCCATAGGTCATGATTAAATCCTAAACATATTTCTAAGATCCAATGGTGTGAGCAAAAAGTTGATAGTTCAATGGGGCAAGATATCTAATGAGAGGATTTCATGTGGAGTGATAGTGCCCAAATGATGAAAAGAGTCTAGATATTGTGAGATACTACCATGTGGCATAATCTCATGAGCTTAGAGATAAAAATTGATGATGAATGATGAAATCATATCCCAAAGAGCTAAGAGAGCCTATGGAGATACCAAGTGGCATGCTCTATTCAATCATGAAAAAGTAAATCAATAGTGTGAATTTGATCCAATTTCAAGATGTCATGAGGTGTTGACACGTGTCCTATGGGAAATAATCACATTTAAAGTTAATAAATAGAATGACATGGCATTACCACATAGGCGAACATCTCACATTGAGTTAGAGTGTCATTGATGTAAAGTTAGTTGGGTAAGGAATATTCCTTTGGTAACTAAGCTTGTGTAATATTTTGAAAAAGAATATTCTTTTGTAAAGGCATTAATAACATGTAGGGAATAGTCATGTTAAGATATTCATATTTAAATAGGGTCATAAGATTTACTAGCATTGGTAAAGAAATACTTGTCTATGACACTTGTCCAATTACATGTTGATACTTGTCCAATTGCATGTTGAAAATGAATGACTGATATATCTCATGAATTATCTATATAAAATAAGTATTGACAATTGTAAAGGAGGGAGTTATTAGAGCCAAAATTACTTTGTAAACTTGGAGCAAGCATTACAAGTAAGGAATTCTACAAAGTTTGTCCAATATTTATTTGTGTGTTTACTATCATGGTTACTTCCTTAGTTATTTGGTTGAATTTATTTTATGGATCCTAAATGTGAACATGTTAATGTGGAGTTGTCAATTTATGTGTATTCTAGGTTGAATGAAATATCTTAGATTCATTTCATTCTCTTTTGCTTTTCTTGAAGTTGTGTAGAAGCTATTTTCCTATGGAAGTAAACTTTTAAAGTGAACTTAGTTTCTTATTTACATTACCTATCCTTAGACATTTGCCTGATATACAATAGGATCTATGACTATGTAATTTCATGTTATATATTAGTTTAGTGCATATCTTGATGATATCTAAACTTTTTCATAATGTCTAGATCGAAGATCAGAAACACCTTCTTTCTGCCCTACCCTTCCTTTTACTCTTTTTTGACAAGATCACATTATTTTAGCTTGTCACTGTAAATATCCATATTAGTTTAGGGTTTAGACTTTAGGTTTTGGAAATCATTCATTGATTTTAATTCAGATCACTTTCATCTTCACAAAGATTTATGACCACAGTTGCTCCCAACAACCATTTACATGTTCATTTTTTGAAATAGTCATTTAACTTGGCCACTACTCCACCCAAGTTTTAGGGAAGATCATAACTAGAAACTCATGCAATGGATTATTTGAATCCACAAATGAGAAGTGTTTCTTGAACACTATATGTTGACCTAGTGATACACATTCATGCATCAATAGATAGATAAAACATTGAATCATATAAGTAGCATGTGAATGATATGTATCATGACAGTATAATTAAAGATTGAAATAATGAATGACATGAATCAAGGAACCATAGTAATATGAAATTTCTTATAATGTCACATGATTTGAATAGAATGTCACACATAATGCATAAAGGGAACATATAAGGGCTATGAAAATGTTATATAAACACATAAGGACAAGGTTCACACTAAAATGACATGATGATGAAATACAATAAAGATTATTTAGTAAAATAAGAATTTTGAAAATAAGTATAATACAAATGAGACTAGTTTGCATCAACCACATGTATGAATGTCATTGTTTTCAAATAGCATAGCCATGTAACACAATGGAAAGTATGAGAGATTAGAAAAACATTTGTATTATATAGGGATCAATATGGTAAGTATGTTTTGGATAGATACAATCTATTAGAGTTTTCATGGAGATTGAAGAGATTCCCCTAGCTTAGCAAGGTTGCTAGGTAAAATGGAATCCCGACATAAAAAACCATGTAATAGTATGTCTTATAACACACTCACATACCTTGTGAAAATAATTGTGTATTGAAAACTTATATATTATATCTATTTAACATGAAATAGAAACATATGTAAATAAATGAACTAATAACATATGAAAATGTTTGTATATCCTAATTTTGTTTTTTTTTTTAAATTTTTGACAGATATGGTTTTTTTTTCTTTTTTTTAATATTTGGATGTTTTTTATTTTTAAATAAATATTTGAAATTGAATTTTTGAAAGGAATAAATAATATAGGATTTGATAACAAAATAAAAAGGAGTGATTTAAACAATCAACAAGGTGCTAAAGCATAGTATGGCAAGAAGGAAAATAATGTAAATGTTTCCAATAGGTAAAAGATTATTTGTGTTCATGGAATAAATACATGTGATCATGTAAGTGTAGTGAAAGGAATATCATGAAAAATATTCTATAGTAAGCAAGTGGATCGTGATAAAAATGAACATTGAAAGAAATCTAAGGTAGGTGTTTTTGGATTGTTCAAATAAAATTGAAAATGCAAGAGGAAAAATGCCTAAAGTGAAAATAAAGGCAAGGGCTTAAGAATTGTTGGATAAGGGATATAATAAGTAGTAATTAATTAAAATAAAAGAATATAAGTACAAAGGAAAAATGTAAGTATATAATCAAGAAATTAGGAATAATCACTAAGTTAGGAAGAATAAATATGTTATGTCCAACCAAAGATCTCATTAAGAGTATGTTCATATGTGTGGATAAATACATTGTATGAAGAAGTGACTTCATATGAAGAGGAAGGCCAATTTTAGGTGCCTCTAAATATGAATTATAATTATATATTATAATATAAACATCTAAATCACTACTCATATATCCATGCAAACCCATATCTTCATGCATAATAAGAGAAGTTATAGTGTGTTTATACCTATGGTGAATATATTTGAATAACCTATGGCATCTTAAGAGATTAAGATCTATTTTATGTACCACTTTTTGTTAATGATAATTTACCATTATATTTATAATTAACTAATTATACTCATTTATAACTGTATCATGCTCAAACATAGATGGAAAAAATGATTCTTTAATATTATCATGTATACGTAGATCATGCTCATAAATAGGTGGAGAGGCTAATTATATAATATGTTCTTGAATATATATTTAGACTATTTAATTACCATGCTACTCAATGTATGTTCCAACCAAATATTTTTTGTGAGGATTAAATATCATTGGTTAGAAATGATATTCATATTAAATTCCTAGAATTTTGATCAATTGATGACTTTGAATATATTTGAGACATTTGTGTGTTGTAGAAGGCATTGAACTACTATTCTATATCCAAGGTAATCCTAATAGCATATAAAATACCCATGTTCTTGATTTAAATAATAATGGAGTGGGAAGTTTGATAGGTCCCACTTATAAAGGTAGTTTTATCTTCCCAATAGTATCCTATGTATGACCATTAAATGTTTTGAAAACTTTAGAAGTATCCTATAAATATTTCTCTATATAACTAAGAGAGTATGAGTGTTATAGGGAAAAAAAAAATTCTTAATACATTGTCTATCATAACACTATTTATGTATTGATTGTAAACATATTTTATAATAAAGAGTGAATGCCTATTTGAATAATCAACAACAATTTCACTTTCAATTAATTTCATTAGAGGACATGATGCTTTTTTTATTATAAATATGATAATTATTTTATCAAGTGGATGCATATATGTAGGAGGAAAATGAGCATTATATGCATAATGGAATTCAAAATTATCCTTGCTATTTTTTACTTCATGGATTGGAAAAGGATCTTTGTAGATTTTGAGCTTTAAATTTTGAATTTATTGTGGTTTAGTCTCTTCATTAGGTGCGATAATATCAATAATGTTTTCATTAATGATATCTTGAATTTTATTTTTAACCCTAAAAATATATTTATGGAATGACCAATACATCAATGATAGTCATAATATGATTTTCAATAAAAATTTATAGATTTTGGTCCTAAATGTCGAGTTCCATTGGTGTAGGAAGAGTGAAGAGATTACATTCAAGTAGTTTTCATAAAAATACATGAATAAGTGATGGTAACCTTGTGAATTACATGCTTTGTGGAGCTTGTACTTGAATCTTTTGTGTTGTTTATGAAATGAAATTAAATGTAATATTAGCATCATTATTGATTTCATTGGATTTGTTCTTACAATTTGGATTACTTTAAAACTTAACATTTAAATTATAAGGAGAATTTGAATCATAGTTGAGATTATTAAAAGTAATCAATTTGATCTCATGCTCTTTGAAAGTATGGCATAGCTCAACAAAAGATTTGAACTTATCAAACATAGTTTAATTTTTAAGTAGAGATATAAATTTTTTATTTAAAATATATTGGAGCTCATTATTATCTATTTGATTTTTCATTTTTGCCATCATATTCTTGTATCTTAGAACATATTCATTGATTTTTTCATTGTGCCCTTGTTTGAGCTTTGTAATTTGAGCATATAATATTTTTCACCAATGTTTATGTAAATTGTGTAAAAAAATAATTTTAAAATGGATTTATATCATTTACTAAGTTAAGGATAAGATCATAAAACCATCTAAGAGAATATTCTTTAAGAATTCTTCAAAAAAACTTTGTTAACATTTTTTCATCATTTCCATAGTCTAGACAAGTTATATGGATTGCACATAAATGTTATTCAATATCACCATTAATTTCATATAAAGGAAGAGTAGGAGATACAAAGAGAAAAGGCAATGGATAGGATTCAATTTGGGGTGTTAAAGGTTTAATTTAAGAGGAGTATGAATGCATGGAAGGACTAATATGAGAAAGAGTTTTCTCAAATTTGGATAACTTAGCTTGTAAAGCAAGAATTGTATGCTCAAGAGTAGTATTTATAGATAATATTTAAGGAGTATAATTAACATGAGTTTAGTCATCTAAAATGTTATTTTAATGTAATGAGTGTCACTTGAGACCACCATATCATTAGCTTATCCCGAGACCTATCTCAGGGCCTCTTTTGATACTTTTCTAGATTTAACGTGCATTTAGTCCATGCCCAGATATATTAAAAGAAACATTAATTCATTACCTAGGCATTCAAGACTTTTTTCCACTCATTATATTCACATGTACAATAGTGCATTCCTCTAGTCTATTATAGCATACTACGCTATTGGTAAAGGAGCAACACTATTGACTCTCATCCTTATTTACCAATAAAAAATATCTTTGTATTTCCTAAAGTATTTTAGGGTAAAACTAGACTCATTTCATGTCTTGACAAGCATCATAACAGTACATAAAGACCACTCTCATTCATTTATCCACTACATGGAAATTAGATGCCAATTCTCATGAACAAACTCAAAAATAGTTATGTAAATCA
Organism: Torreya grandis; assembly: GCA_037957365.1. Taxonomy (NCBI): domain Eukaryota; kingdom Viridiplantae; phylum Streptophyta; class Pinopsida; order Cupressales; family Taxaceae; genus Torreya; species Torreya grandis. Next base: position 627,191 of record JARHVA010005944.1, on the reverse strand, counting down.
AGGTCATTAATCCTTATTCTATCCTAATTCCACATACACCCATCTATAACAACCCAAAGCTCAGATTAGTAAGGTTTATAGTCGTAATACAAACTCAAAGCATTTAAACTAAAATTCATATTAGCATTCACTTACACTTGTACCAACACTTAGATTGAGATAACTACATTGAGCTTCATCCCATTTCAAGGTATTGGTATGTATACAACACTCAACACATGTGGTGTTGAGTTTACATCTATCCTACCATAGTAATTCCATTCTACTTATACTTGTGTTCCTAAAAACCCTAGCAAGCATGGAGGTTTAGGGTTTCACATTGAGATTAGTCAAAAATACAAGACAAATAACAATTTAGGGCTCAGTCATATAGACATAGGATTATTAGAACAAGGTAAACATCCTCCCAAAAAATCACTATTTTATTTGTTCAAGGTCATTATCATCGCATAGGAGGACACTAGTGTAGTGCACTATTGGAAAAGGGATTACACTACTATCTGAGGATGACTCTAACACTTATTTCCTATTGATGACACCTTGTACTATTCTTTAACCACAATTTAGCTAACCACTTATATTTTCTAATCATATTTTATAGCTATGTACATCCTTTATAATTCATTTCTATTTATAGACTAAGTAAACAAATTAATTATTGTAAAAATTAGTGGCTATTTATATTGCTATATTTATTCCCTAGTTTATTACTCAACTCATTTATCTTCTTGGTGTTTACATTCCATAATTCCAAAAATAGTTGAATCATTTGGTGAACCTGACTTACTTCAAATAGCATCCAAACCCTAACCCTATATTCTCTTAGGGTTTGTATCCTTATTTTTCCTATTTCCATTTTTTGTGTTAAGATTTTTAGATTTTGTATATTCTATTTTACTATAACTTTTTCATTTTGTTTACTATATTCCATCTCAAAAAGTTATATATCTTCCTTTAATAAGAAGTTTTAGGATTAGTGGTAGTCCTATTGATCATAACTATATTACTTCCACTAGATTCTATACCATAGACAAAATACTAGTTAAATCCCTCTAATTGATCCTTCACACCCTGATTATGTGCACTTTAAGGATAATACATAGGAATATGAGTAATACAATCAATATCTTGATGATACACAATAGAAGACTTAAGACAAACTCCCCCCTCCATGATGATAATATTATAATCAATTATGATGATATCTTAAAAAAATTTGAAGATGGACTTCAAGAACAATCCCATGAGCATGCAAAATCTTACAAACTATATTGGAAATAAAGAAAACATCACTTGGTCAATCTTACAACCCCATAGATGCTAATAGTGTTACGCCTACTATGAGGGTAACTAAAATTATGAAATAACTTGCTAAAACTAGATAACTCTCACTATTAGAAACACCTCTTATGGTTAGTACACATACCTCCTCTCTAGATGTATAATTCATGATGCAATACTTCCATTCTCTATATGCCAAGGTGCTACATCTTTAGTAGAGTGCCACTAACCATGTCATGCCTTGGAATTTCATGTGTTCCCATATACACTTTTGACACCAAATATAGTGTAAAATCCTTTTCCATATAAGTTTGTGGCACCCAATATTACTCTATATGATGGTAAGGGTGACCTAGGGTATTATCTATGTGCTTTTCACATAGTATATTTGGACTACATATCTAATGATTGTCTCCTAAATAATTTTTTCCATTGTAGTTTAAAGTAATATGCATTATAATTATTCTATGATCTCCCTAATCAATCTCTTACAACATTTAATCCAATTGTAGATATGTTATTATCACACTTTTTAATCAACATCAGTGATAAAATTTTATACATGCAAGTTTCCCAACTAAATAAAAAATTTAATGAGCCAATAGCTAAATATGTTTTGTGATATAAAATGATATTATTAAATATGGGTAGCCTCATTACAGATAAAGATCTCCATGATATATTCAAGAAAATATTATTACAAACATTACATGAATCTATATTACTCAAAAGGTTTCCATTATTTACAGATTTATCCCATATAATAAAGGAATGGGAAGTCACGCTGCTCTCTATAGGAAAGTTAAATTACACAACCAAGTTAGATTCCACTAATAAGAGTTTAAATAATCCCCCATATAAGGTAAGGTTTAATGAAAACAATAAAAATAAAAAGATGATCCTTAATATAGCATCATAACTAGCTCCTTGTCCAATTTCATTAGTTACTCCAAGGAGAAATTATACAAATGTTCCTAAACTACCAACTCATGTAATCCAATGATTTTTGAAATGTAATGTAATATCTCTCCCTCCCATCAAAGATTTTGATATGACTAGGCCTCTTCTAAAGAATTATTATTTCAACGTATTTTATATATATCATAGTGCACTCATCCATACTATAGATAGATCCATTAGATTAAGACATAAGATCTAATATTTGATAGATGCTAATATCATTAATGTGATCAATCTTTTAGAAACACCTAAAGCTCAACCAACTGAAGCAAAACAATGAAATTATTTTCTGATCCATTTCCAAAGCATATAGTTAATGAGACAATAGACACTTTGGGTGTTCATTATACATATCAGGCACATCCAACAACAATATCCTATCTAGTCACACAATTAACACACACCCTCTACATAATATCATTGGTGTGTACCATAATAAAGTACCATCTAGGCCTCTTATCACTTTATCAAAATAGGAGATCATTGATGATGACTCATATTTATATGCACTCTTTTTATGATATTACATTGATCATCATACTCTTCAAATTCTCATGGTTGACATTAGGTCAAGCATTAATATTTGTATTATTACACTTCTACATAAATTGGGATATTCAAATTAGGATATTTCTCTAATAGATACAATTATTCATGGATTTAGTGGCCATGCCCATAAATACAATGGGGAAATCATACTTCCATTAAAGTTTGGTCCCACACATGTGTCCACTAGATTCATAGTGGTATTAGTGTCATAAAATTTTATATGTTATTGCATAGGCCTTGGATACAATAAATTTGAGCCATCCCATCCATTATACGTAGATGTATTAAGTATATACATGTTAATCAGATTGTTATAATTGGGGTCCTTCCATATGAGTATATTTTACCTACTTCATAGATAACTACACAATAGTCACTAGTAATAGTTTCATCCATTACCACATCTGAGATATAAATTGAGCCACTAATATAGGTGAGGTCTACTTTTATAGCATTACCACATATACATGCTCTCCCATAAAGACCTTTATTAGAGAGACCCATACATTAGAGACATGTTATGAATTATATATATATATATATACATATATATATATATATATATATATATATATATATATATATATATATATATATATATATATATATATATATGTCCTCTCTCTACACCTCTGACACACACATCAATGTTATTGAGTCCTTGCAACACTCCATATAGAGCATCCATATCAGTTATAACTTATTCACTAGATATATCCCAAAGAGCCCTAGAATTCATAGGCTAGTTCAATCAGCTCCATAGATTCATGGCCACACTTTGAAATCAAATTCAACTATAGATTATCTAATACACCCAGTTCTTAGATCTCATATACTTCCCCACACACCATGTGCATTTGTTCTTCCTTTACTTGATATAGGTCACCTTGATAGTGTGTTTATTATGAGAGTCATTGGTTAGTATGTTATAACAATTTACTTGTAAATAGTTTCTATTATCTTTATAGTTGTACATATAGTTTAATTTTCATATTTCTTAGACATACCTTATACTTAGAAATAAAAAATAACATAATATGTTTAAAAATACAAAAACATTCAAATATTGCTAAAAAAATACAAATTTTAGATTGTATACATTTCTATATTTACATTCTTTCTATTTTATAGTTACTGCATATGTTATCTATGATATTAGAGTTAATTTTATCATATATGCATGGTTGACTTGTTCCTTTTAAGTACTCACATATTACTATAGGACTCAGGTCCTCTACACAGATCTAGATTTGTTACTATCTAGCCTTTGGGGGTATATACACATATACACATTCAACATTTCTACATTCAACCATTGGGGGAATTATACTAAAAAAAATTAGTTTGATAGGTTATATCTTTCTATAATCCACATCATATGTTTAGCATTTATTATATCTTGATATTGATCATACTATACTACAATGATTTTCTTCCAGCTACTACTACTCTAGACTCAGCTTATGTACATCTATACTCTTATATATATGCACCATATACTTATGCATAGTTTCATGTCTATCTTTACTAGTTTATATTTGACTGTGTCTTTATACATATACATCTACTTGATGGAATATTAATATTTCATTATTATATAGCTCAAATCTAAACTCATTTCATTGTGTGTATGCATTGGACATGTGCCCATATCCTTGTGTGTGCTTCTTTATTGTGTATGCATAAATTTGAACATTTAATTCATTATGGATCTTATCCAACCTTGTTCTTTGTGTATATGGAAATTTAAATAGGTCCTTATATGTATGCTCTTTCTAAGAATTAGTGAAATGTGCCCATGTCCCTTGTATTGTGGCCCCTTGGCCTACTTTGTGTGCCCCATGTGTTTGTATGTATGCTTTTATTTATGAATAATATCCATGACACTTGTCTCTTTCTTGTTAGATTAACATCTAGTTTTTAATGTCATGAGGGACCTCATACATCTCCCCTTCCTCCTTGGATGACTTGATGGACATCATGCCCCATCCCCTAAGGTAGTTTACTTAGATTATATTCATATTATTTGTTCATATACATGCTTACATTATCATATCTATATTGATAACCTTGTGAATGCTAGATCTAACTTAAATTATACATTACCAACTCAGCTTAGACTATTTTACATTATGATGTCACATATACACATTATATTAGTTTAGCACACATATATCATCTTTTTTAAAGATAACACACATGATGCATAGATTCTCTTTTGAGGATGTTATTGTAGAGGTTCAAAAACTCACCTCAAAAGAAGGGGAATTCACAAGGTTTTGTCATAGAGATCAAGCTATCCTAGTGCACTGAGAACATAGTTTTCAGTATGCATACATAGATTATAGACCTCAAACTTAGGAAAAGACAATGAAACATAGTCAAAACCAAATTGATCTAATTTTTATTTATAAATAACACATTTGGTCAATAGTGCAGTACATTGGTCTATAACATAGTGCATTATTGGTAAAGGGGACCACATTATTGTCCAATAGCCTTAAATATAAAAGTATAAAGGAAATACAAATATAACTAAAATAATGAATCAAATGATCTTAATACTAATATAAAATCAAATAATCTCAATATATAATAATAAAAAAATAAATACAAAGACATGCAAAGTTCATCACCTTCTCTATCTTGTGATCAATGGTAGATTTGCACTTTGTGCAGAATGTGGATACTCAATCCTTATTCCAAGGAAAATAAGGTATGTGAAAGGATTTGATAATAAAATGCACTTTTAATGGTTTTTATGGCTTTGATTCACTTCAAATTCACTTAGAATTTTGATAACACTTCATTATCTTGAAGGTGGATGAATGAAAGTGATGGCTCGCATGCCTATTTATAGGTTTTAGAAAGATAACTCAGATAATGGAAGATTATTTGAATATTTAAAATTATTCAAATAATCTATGGTGGATAATGATCCTCATTCATGAAGATGATGACCAATTTAAATGTTTGAGATAAATAAGGAATTATTTATCTAAATCATCAAGAATGGGTCAAGTTATTGAATAAGTCAAGGTATGACTCAAGGATAGTTGAGGAAGTTATGGGATTGGTTAGGTAAGTCAAAATGTGAGAGAGATAAAGGTGGAGGATGTGTGGGTGAGGTGGAAAATCCTGATTTAATAATTAAATTTGGATTAAACGTGTATATAATTTATTAATTTTGAATTATTTAATTATTTTAAACATGAGGGAAATCACATGAATTTGAATTTAAACTTGTTGAAGAAGAATTAATGGGTTTTAGGTGCATTTCGACACTAAATGAAATTTAGGAGTGTATATTTGTCCCTTTTTGAAATGGTCTTAAGAAGAAATAATTTTTCAAAGAATGGTAGGAGTAGAGAATTAATGATGATTAAGAAGAAATAATTTCCCCAAATGTGATAATGAATGTGATGATGCCCCCTCAATTTTTTGTGTGGGAAAACAAAAAAATGCACAAAATGAATGAAAGAGGAAAATGATGATTTGAATAAGGTCATAAAGAAATAAAATTACTAGAACTGATATTACACCTATTTTTAGAGTTGGTTCTCATGTTTTCTAGGTTTTATAGGTAGTTTTGTCTATTTCCTAGTTTATCCTTTTGTGGATTTATCCTAGATTGGTTAGTTTGACTTAATTTTTGTTTATCATTGGTTATATATGTAAGGATTCTCATTTGTAACATATAGAAGTTAATTTATGGATAATATATGATATTGCCTTTATATTTTCATATAATCCCTGCATCTCTTACAACTCTTATTATGATGCTTTTGTTTTTAATGCTTTAGATCTTGGGCTTGGAATGATCTTGTTGACATTCTTTTCATGGTATAAATGCTAGAGGAGTTGTATCCATCCATTTATAAAAATTTGTTCTTGATGTAGTGGAGGTGTTTTGTATGGATCTTTGATATTTTATTTGGCCATTGACATTTTTTCTATAGAAATTGCAAATTATTTTTGTAAAATATTATGGCTCTATTGCAGATCAATTTTCTCATCACCTATGTGTCTAATTCAAAAAAAATCACTATTAAAAAGAGTAATTTGAGAGGTTTACATAAAGTGGTCATAATAAATATTCTAAATAGTATTTAAGGAGATATGCATCTCTAAATTTAAACATGTGAATATGATTTTATGTGATTTTTTTTATGCATGATCAAGAAAACAAATCAAATCTTGTATTTAAAGTGAAAAATCAGCATGGAAGATTGATCTATGTGGAAGGTTGTTATTTTCCTTTGCTACAAATTTCATTCAAATTCATTTTCTCTAGATTTGGTAGACAATTTAGTTTTTCTCTAAGAATTTAATTTTTGTGCAATGTTTACTTATTTGACCCATTTTAGTGATGGGAAACTTGTAAAAACTATAAATTTTAAGTCATAACTCAGAATCGAGTATAATTTTTTGTCAAAAGTGTATATTTTTTATTCTCTATCCATTTTATTCATTTATCTTATAAAACACACCAAATTATCAAGTGCCAAATTGGGGGGGGGGGGGGGGGGGGGGGCAGGGGGTATTCATTAATTTCATCAAGAGATGTTAAATTGTCACGGGGGATTTTATATTTTGAGAGGGTTTTTATTCTTCATTTTTTCCTTAATTTTTGACAATCGATTCCTACTTATTTGAGTTGCTCAACACCTACAAATACATTATTTGGAAGATCAAAATGTGGATACACTTATAACAAAAATATGTGTGGAGTTTTATGCTTAGTGACATTCCCCAATTTATAGATGAGGAAGTTCTTGATTGTTTTTCATCCATGCAAGATGAGGCTCTTTGTTTGATTCACCTCCATATTTCAAATAGTTTTTAGTCCTATGTCACATGTGCCACATAACCAAAATAAGCTTGGGATGATATTATAGCCTTATTTGAAAAAGATATTTAGTATTTTGGGTCCTTTTCACCCTCTTTTACTCCACCTCCTTTTGTCCTACTTCTTTTCCTCTTATTAGCGAGGATTTATCTTTTTATGATGACACTGATGTTGTTCAAGGTTTCAATCTTAATAGTGGCATGGATGAGGAACTATTAGCACTTCCTTCTTCTCCTCCTAGTTAGGATCCATTATTTATTAATGACATGAATCAAGATTCCTTTTCATTTTTTGAGGACATACTTCTTTATGGTGATCTAGATGAGGCATTTTTACCTCATTTGGCTCTCACTATTCAACCTTTTTTTAGTTGTTAGTGATGACTTATCTTTTGGTGATGGTTTTATTGAGGTACCTATTACTCCTCATATATTTTTTACTTTTATTCATTTCATTGATTGAAAGGACATGATTCTTCACCATCACGTTTGGAGTCATGGATAAGACACCATCATGATTTATTGAAGATGACTTTTATTGTGCCACTATTGTTGTTCTTTCATCACCTAATCCTCTTTTTTTTGAGGATATGTGTTTAATGATGATTTTCATGAGGAATCTATTATTATTGTACATTTTGATTTGGATCTTGTTGATACTCCCGCCACTACATTTTTTGTTTATCAAACTTTGGATCACATGATTATGTTCTTGTTTCATTTGAGAAACATACTCTTGGATTTGTATCTTGTATACTTCAATATATGTGATATACTCTTGGAGGTCTTGGAAGATTCTTAAAAGGTATTGTATTCCCTATTAACATCAATATTTCTATAGGTGATGTGTCTTTGGGACATGTTGATCATAGAACTTAGGAGGAAGTACATTAATGGGAAGAACATTTTATTTTTGGGACTATCTCACCACCTATATAGATGGTTCCTTACGTCCTTTCCATCTATGCAAGATATATAGTATTGATATTCATGTGGGGTGAAGGAAGTTGTTCTTATGGAAGATTCTATGTGAAGTCCTTCCTTCCTTCCTTCCTTTCATTTCCATTTTTTCTTTATTTTAAATCATTTTATGGAGGGGGAGTTTTGTTCCTATGATTTTTATTCTTTTCTTCATTTCATGAATATATATTATACATGAGTACCTAATCAGTCATTATTGTAAAGACTCATAGTATGGGTATGACACTTTTTCTCTATGTTTAGCTCCTTGATTGACTTGTGGGGGGAGGGGGGGTGTTAGAGTTGGTTCTCATGTTTATAGGTTCTATAGATAGTTTTTATCTATTTCCTAGTTTGTCCTTTTGTGGATTTATCCCACGTTGGTTAGTTTGACTTACTTCATTTATGTCCTTGCCTATGTATGTAAGGATTCTCATTTTTAATCTATAGAAGTTATTTTATGGATAATATATGATATTTAATTTGTCTTTGCATATCATCTTTTTAGCTCTCACAACTCTTATTATGATGCTTTTATTATTAATACTTCAGATCTTGAGCTTGAAATGATCTTGTTGACGTTTGTTTCACCTCAAAGAGTAAGGTATGTATAAATAAGTTTCCCATAGTTTTGAAAACTATATAAATGATAAAAAAAAATATATTTACCTTGTCAAGATTGCATGCTTATTTGGTGCTCAAAACTCAAGGGCCATGTGAGTATATGTGGACAAAATATATCCTATTGATGGTAGATATGGAACTAAAAATGAGAAATATAGATTCTCTTATTGGAGTTAAAGATTTATGAAATTAATAGTTGCAAATAGTTTATATAGATTCATACAATTTTGATTAAGGGTGTCCTAAAATTTTAATAAAAAAATGAAGAAAATGAATATATGGGGGGAAAATATTTAAATTAAGGGAGAGAGTATAAATAGAGGGAGGGGGATTAAGAAATTAATTTGTACAATCTAGATTTTTAGATTGATTTTATAAGATTTGTGAGTGTATAATTTTTGCTTGGACTCCCTAGAGAAAATGGATTGTATCCCTATTCACTATCACCATAGTGAGCATGTGAGGAGACATTAGAGACTTGAGAGGAGAGGGCCTCTATTTAGTTCAATTTTGATCCTCACCTTTTTTATTTTGATACAATTATTATAGTTTAAAATTGATCCAAATAAATTCATGATTCTCACATTCATGAATTTGGCAATGAAAGTTATGAAATCATCCATGGTAATTGTGAAATAATCAAACATGAAATTGAAATCATTAATCCTCATATAGAAAATGGATTATTAATTTATGAATTCATAATTCAAATTTGTGAAATTATTAAATCAATTAGTGAATTCATCAAAAAAATGAGTGAAATCATTTAAGAGTTAGGTTTGGGATATTACAAAATTGATCAACTATAAAGTGAAATCATGAAAATGGGTAGAAAATTAATGATAATGGTGAAAATCAAGACTTTAAGTGCAAAACTAATTAAATGTATATCAAAAACACTAAAATGAGTAGTGAATTCACTAAGGTTGGAATAAATGGGTTAAATTAACAAATAAATAAACATGTGTTGATGGTAGATTAACAAGAAAATGAAAGGAATGAGTTTTTTATTAATGTAGATGGATGTTATGTTAATATGTAGGATTGACATTATACTAATGTGATATTTTTGTAGGAGGTTTTACTAGTATTAGAGACATAGGAGTAAAGGCTGATGGATTTAGAGTGGTCTACATTATTTATTGAGTATATATTTGGGGTACTAGATGTTAGAGGTTTATCATAAATCACTCAAATGCCATAAATTCAAGTAGATAGGGATCTATTGACTGCACTAAATAAGAGATATCACAATGATAATAACACATTTCACATTTAGAAAAGTGAGATGACTGTGATATTGGAGGATGTATGGCAAAACCTATGGATCACAATATGAGGAAGACATGTGTATTACGAGTAGGGGTCATAAGATACTACCCTTTATAGGATATTTAGTGATGTATTTATTCCAATACTTATAAAAGTTGATATAGATTATTGTGTGTAGTTAGGGATAAATTCATTGACTATTGTACTCATGTCAGTTATTAGTGGCATCATGCTACATGAAAAGAGTGGGAGGTTATGTCATATTGGATTTAATATTGTGATTATGGATATGCTAGACATTTGGGAGAGGTTTGCATGGAGGCCACATTTAATATAACACCATTACATGGATTTACATCATGTGGTGTATATATATGGCAAGAAAATTGGTCCTTCTACCTTATTATAAGTTTGGTGTTGGGAGTACATTGTAGTGGAACACCCTATTAGGTACATAAGCACATGAGTGGAGGATGATAATATTTACTTTGGGTGGCATATGATTATAGGTACACTAAGGCCACACTTAGGAGACATTTAACTCTACAAGAGAGCAATAGATGAGATATGGATGATTATATCACCTAGAGAATAGACAAAGAGATAGTATTTTAATGGGTACATGATGGTCTATATATGGAATATATGATGACATAGTGTTACATCATGTGTGTGCATGAATAAATTATTGAGAGATATCACCTTGATAAGATAATGAGTTAGTTTCAAGTGAGAAAATGCATTCTAGTAGGGCCTCATATTCTTACATGTTTAATTAAAGAGAGAAAGTGGGGGATTGCTATTGATCCTAGGATAGTAGAACATAGATGGACACACATTTAGGATAGGAGAGACATTATTGATATAAGAGTGGTAGTTGGATATGTAGAGTGGTAGGCTAGATAGTGGCCTATGAGACTTACAATACACTATACACTTCCACATAATTGGAGATAGAGATTAGTGGCAAGCTTGAGAAGACATAAATGGGGGACAAGACTTAGAGCCATGATCAAGAGGGTGGTGATAGGCTAATAAATTGGGATACAAGGTTGAGGAAGAGGATAACATATATAGTAAATCCATCTAGAGGAGGTGTATATTATAGAGGTTGAAGATGCGTAGATATTATGGGAAGCAGGTGTAGATATAGGTAGAGAGGGATATTGCATAGATAGAGATACAAAAGGCTAGGGTATTAATATCAGGGTAGGGATAGTTGTCTACTTTGGATAAAGGGATCCAATCCATGGAGTAGGCCATGTATTATATGAGCTTATATGAGGAGGCTATTTTGTGCTCATAACAAACACCCTCTTATAAAGATTACTTGACCAAATAGTCCTTTTAAGAGAGATCTATATAGCTTATATATTCATAGAGGTCTATGGGATAGGCATCACAACATATCATGTGTCATCCATAGAGTACACCATTACATTATAATCCGAGTCCTATGACAGATGCCCCATCTAAGGGCTAGGGGGAGACTTGACATAGTTTTTATCATTATGATCAATGTACATATTTTTTGAGATGTATCATTATATAGACACATTCAATTACTTTGGATATCAAATGTATTATTATGATGTGATAGACATTGTGGACGTTATGGACTATTTATTATTATTTATATATGGTGTATGGGATAGATGGATAAATTAGTAATATGATCATTGGTATTTTATACATGAGTTATGATTTAGATGGATATATGTGGTACGAATGATAATTATATTTACTAGTTTTTTAGTCATAGTAGCACATGTTAGTCCCTTTTTTCAGCATTTACTATATAAATTTATGATTTTTATGGATGCATGGATAGTGTATTAAATAGATATCTTGAATTTATTTCTACTTCCTCATCTTCCACATATATCTAAGAACTTCTAGTTATTTATAGGGTTAGTGTGAATTAATGGATGTTGGGGATGAAGATGGAAAAGATAACCCTAGAGACCATATGTCTTTAAGCACTTCCTACATAATTCACACTAGATAAAGTCCATGTGGGGATATCAATCCATATGTAGTTCTCCCAATAGTGTGAGTGATAAGAAAATGGGTGATTGATGAGGTGTTTAGTTCTTGATGAATAGGTGTGTGATTATCCCTCCCAATAAATGTGAGTGAGCAAGCTATTTTGGAAGCTAAAGAAAACATTTCATGACCTAAAATATAATCCATGATAATGTTGATATTGGTAAATGGTAATAATATTTTGGACATGTGTTATTAATATCACAAAAAATTGTATAAACTCTGATTCCTTATGGATTTTTGACACATATACTATATTAGATATCTAATCTGAATAATTGATAGGGTGTATGAAACTAACTTCTGTTTTATTCTTCAACTCCTCTTTCACTAATATTGTTATCTTGGGATGCATCTCATTTTTTTTTTGTTTGATGGGTTTTACATCTAGATGTAAAATGAGATGATGCACTACTAGTGATAGATCCAATCTTGGCATATCCACATAAGACCATGTGGATAAATCAAAAAATTATTGAATCAAAAGAGTGAGAATATCTTTATTATTGAGTGAGGGAAATTGTAAGCTTGATAATTTTGGGATCTTCCTGTATTCTAATGTTTATAGGAATAATATCCTTAACTAGGAGAGTTGACTCTTATTTATTGTTTGGGGGTGGTGGAAGAAGATTGAATACCTCCTCTAGGTCATCTTGATTTGAATTTGATGTTAAATTGATGTGTTGATATGATTGTTTTTCCCTGAAGTATGTAGAATTATCTAAATAAATATAAAATCCCTTTTTTAGATCTCTTTCTATAATGTGGTCATGTAAACTCAAAAAATTGAAATTGCCTCATCATTTTGGAAATGATCAAGCATATGTATTTCATGTTGGTCCCACTTTATTAAATATTGATATGTGAGGTCAAGTGTTATAATGACATTTTCATGAAAAATATTAGTGAGGGAAATGTCTTAAAATCATCCAAGAATGGAACCTATCTCACTTTATAAAGAATTTAACTCAAACTCACTAGAAGAGACACTTTGGAAAAGTGTGATATGTACATTGAGTGAATTAAACTCTATGAAATAAGTAGATTCATTATATTGTAATGTTACTAGTTAGATTGAATCTTGTTCATGAAGACCAAGTCCCTTTCCTTTATAATTCATAATATTTCACATAATGTATTTATTGATAAGGTATTTATTATTGGTGAAGTAAGTAGCTAATTCATTGAATTAAATCTAAGAAGGATTCAAATATTTGATGTGTTCTTCATCAAGTAAAACACTTGATAAAAATTTTGTTGGGTTAAAAATTTTAACCACTTGAGTATCTCATTGATGGCGAGGACCACCATAATTATGTGGAGTTATATAGATTGTGATTGTATAATGACAATTATAGTTTATGTATTCACTCGTGCATTTGTAAATGATTTTAAAATACTATGAAGAGGATGAGGGTCCTTTGGAAGAAGATGGTTTATTGGATGATTGTTTTATAGATGATTTATTAGAGGATTCACTAGGAGAAGATGTTTCTATGAAAATAGAAGTAGTTGGTGTGTTGATCTAATCATCAAGAGGAGGTGTTTGAAATAATATTTCAAGATGGATATAGTTCTTAAGAATAGGTGATTCTTCAATAGGAGTGAAGTTTTCATCAATAACTAGAATATAATTGGATTTTTGATATTGACCTTTGAATATCTTGAAATATTTGAAGGGTTAATAATCACCTTGAATCAATACTTTTATACCTTCATGTGAGAATTTTAAACACTCATGAAAAGTGGAGGGTATATAATTCATTAAATGTATCCATGGGCATTCAATAAGTATGTTATAGGGTAAATCAAGATCAAGCACATGTACTAGTATTTATTTTATAATAGACCCCACAATTAAAGGAAGATAAATTGTGCCCATGGATTGCTTCTCATTAATATCACAAGCCTTTATTATGATAATGTTGATTTATAATGTTCTTTATTATCCTAAGTGATTAATTGGACTTAATGTACACAAACTTAACACTAATCCATTATCTATAAACACCCATTTTACCTTGTGCCTAGAGATAATAACCTCTATGTATAATGGAATATTGTGAATAAATCCCTAAGGGGAGACATCAGAATGGTCAAATGTAACTTGATTATTAGTGGACAAATTCCCTACTAATGCTTGAAACCTTGAGGGGTTGATGTATTGAGGGACACTAGAATCTTTAGGACATTGTAAAAATGTATTTATATATAGGTGAAACCTTAAGAAGGTATAATATGGAAATATTAGTGGTTATCTTCTCAAGATGATCAATAAATGTTGTATTTGATTTCAACATTGAATGATGATCCACTAGGAATGGTAAGCTTTGTACTCCTTTTATTAACGATACACTCTATATGTTTTAAATTAATGACATTAACATGATTATGAATAAAATCAACACTATTAACTATAGATTCAAAAGGATGATTAGCTTGGTTGACATTAATCACTGCATGTTGTTCTTGCTTTTGTTTACCTTTTCCCTTCTCATGATTAGGGATCAGTTCTTTATATATCCCCAATTTTTATTTTTTTTAGTTCATGGATGATTCATCAATGGTTATATCCCATCAATAAATGAGGTTTTGGACATAGTTCTTGAGGTGCATACATATATTAGTAGAATCATTTATCCTATGGTATTCATAGTATTCATCTTCCTTGTACCATTTAAGTTTAGGAATGTTCTCATCAAAAGGTTTCATGTTTGGATAAGTTATCATGTTAGCATGGGCCAAATTAAAAAAAAAAGTGTTCATAAGTATCACTCAAGTGCGTGAACTTATGTATGGGTATTCTTATCAAGGTTCACCACTGAGAATGGTTATGTTATGAATGGATTAGGTGTAAGTTTTTTATTGATTTGGTGGTTTTTGTATTTTTTTAACATTGGTTATGCCCATATTCAATATTTTTTTAACTCTTGGAAAAGAACTCAGGCTTTTTAGACTATTTGGAGGAATTATTTTCAGGTTTTAAATATCTTAATAACACTTTTATTTATTAATGTGCATTCAAATTGGACTCCCTTTTCAATAATTTAATTAAATGACATTGGTAAAAGGAGTAACAAGTGATTTCCCAAGTATGAGTTGAGATTATTCATAAATATATCCATAATTTTAGATTTGGGAAATGACCATGTAAAAAAACTTTCCAATGCTCACCATCATTATAAGAATGAAGTAAAGGTTTCACCATTGCATTGTTTGGTGTTGTGTAAGTCTAATGTGGAAAACTATTTTTCAATATTAAAGGAAAATGGATACACAAACATCTCAAAAAGGTCCTAAAAATTGAAGATCGATCATTTAGGAAAGTGTGAAAACCATTCAAGGTCTTGACACACAAGAGTTTATGGAAATAATTATAACATATACTCATTATTATAAGCAACATCTACACATGCTTGATAAAATCATATAAGGTGTTCTTTAGGATATCCCTTAAATTTGTATTTTCCAAATTTTGAGAGTTTAAAATACTTGGGAAAAGGTGTTGTCATGGTACTTAATTCATCAAATTTAAATTATTTTTGTCTAGAGTAAGAATCATCTTGCAAACCTTGAACCCTATCTTTAATGTTTTGAAATTCTTGTATAAATTATGGTGATGTTGGTTAATTTTAATTGAATAAGTATAAAAGTTGTATGGTTGACCTATGAATGGATTTATATTGGTTTGATTATGTGTAAATTGGTTAAGTGGTGAGTTGAAGTTATTAGGAGGTTGGTTGTAAAAGTTATTGTTTTGAGGATTTGTAAAGGGGTTAGGATTGTCTAATTTAGTGTTAAAGCTAAAGTTTTTTGGTTTATGATTAGTTCTAAAGTTTGATATTTTTTTATTAGGGTTGCTTTTAAAGTTAATCTTTGGGTTTTATTGGTTTGGACTTGTGTTAAATCTAAAGTTTATTGGAGTAGGGTTGGTGTTAAAGTTTGTGGGGTGGATTGGTATTATAATTAAAATTGAATCAGTTGAATAAGTTGGGTTTAAGTTGTTTTGGATTTGTGTAAGATTTCAATTTGTATGGGTTATAACTCATGTTAAAGTTAGGGTTGGTTTGACTTGGGTGAAATTGGTTTTGGTTTGAGTTAAATTGGTTTAGTTTTAGATTAAGGATAAGGTTAAAGGGGTTAAGGTTTGTGTTTAAGTTTAATTTATTTGGATTAAGTTTTATGTCTAGGTTGGGTTTGTTTGAATTAGTTTTATTTATGTTTTGGTTTGGATGGGAACTGCTATATTTTTAAGATGGGTGTTATAGTTGAATGAATGGTTTGGATTTGGATTAAATTAATTAACATTAAGTAATGTTATATTTAGATTGGATGGAACTATTCATACAAGATAATTAGAATGAGAAAACTGATTTTACAAAGTAATATTTGGATTAGGATTGTTAGACATACTTATAGTAATGCCCAAGCTTGGATTGGATGAGTTGATTGGTGAGATAGAATGATTATTCAAACATGGATTTTGACTTGGAGTGATGATGATTGGTGAGCCCTGGAGACACATATTTGGGTTGGTTTGTGAGCTTGAATGAACATTCAATATCATATTATTTTGATAATGAGTTTTTGAAATTGAATGCATAATCAAGTTTAGGGTAATTAGATTTTGGATTGGTAAAATTAAATGTATATTCAAGTTTGCATTGTTTGAATGTGTGATTGGGAAATTTTAATGAACACTCAAGTTTTGGTTATTTAGATTTGTGATTGGTTAACTTGAATGCATGTTCAATATTTTATTAGTTGGATTGACATATGAGATTGAATTGGCATTCACACTCACATTACAATGATTAAGATTTGGACTACCAAAATGATTATCACTTGATGGTATTGGAGATTTATAATCTCTTGGTTGACATGATGTACATGGATTTCCCTAAAAAATAGGTGACTTTCTTGGGAGGATTCTACATGGAGAATGGATTTACCTTTGTCTTGATAGATGTTCGGATTAGGATTTGAGGTTCCTATGAGGGAGTTGATACCCTCTAAAGAGGATTATTTTATGGATTTATTATGAATGGCAGGTAAAGACTCTTTAATTGAAATCAGGTATTACAAGTTCTGTACATCAAAATTAGGTGAGACTTTGGCTCTTAAGATGAAGTTTTGAGGTAAATTTTTTTAATTATTTGTCATGATGTATCAAAATTAGGAGTAAGATAGCTTTGGGGATACCCTCATCTTACTAATCCCCTCCTTTTTCTTCTTTTTGTTCAGTAATTTAATGTATTTATACATGGTGATCTTGGCAACTGACTTGAAAAGGGTCATTACCAAATGGTACAACCCTTGAATTAGGATTACTAAGCATGGCCATGTGCCTTGTTATAGGAAACATTTCTAGGGAAAGATGAAATGACTCAAAATTAAATAAAATTTAGACTAAGAGCAAAACCATAGTGACTATTTTTTTTATTACTAACTAGTTACTTTTGAGGCTTAAGTTTTGAAAAGTTTGATTTTAATATTTTTAGTAACTTTAACACTCAAAATAACTTTATTTAACTCAAGGACTATTAAATACATTGTAAATCGCAAGGAAATAACAAATAAGTCCTACTTTAAACAATCATGCAATTGCATAAAAAAGGTGAAAATATAGGATTAAGGTCACGAATAACTTTTAGGACTTTTGATGTCACTTACTTGTACATACTCTTAGTTGTAACCTAATATATAAAGACCCTAACCATGGAGGATATTGTCATTCCCATAGACCAATAATTCTAGTTTTAAGGGTGTGAGTAAGAAAAATTCTTAGTTTTAACCACTAATCAATGCACCAAAGTTGAATGGCAAATAGGCTCACCTAGGCTTAAGTTTTTCATAAGCTTATGTAAATGGGAGTTATGTGATATATAATTTATTACGTTGAGGCATAATTTCATGTAAGAGTTTGATTAAGTAGATGCACACTATTGGGTTTTGTCCTAATGTTCCTAACACAACCATAAGGGTTTCAGTGTGTTAACATTGATAAAATCATAATTCAAGGCAACTGTTAAA
The DNA here is from genome assembly GCA_037957365.1 of Torreya grandis. NCBI lineage: Eukaryota > Viridiplantae > Streptophyta > Pinopsida > Cupressales > Taxaceae > Torreya > Torreya grandis. The sequence continues at coordinate 608,618 of JARHVA010005944.1, read as the reverse complement.
ACCTAAGATATTGGATCATGAATCCCCTCACATCATCATGTGCCTAAAACACACAATCACTTAGGCCTCTAAAATTATTGATACTTAATTTATATACCTTGTTGGTACATGGGGTTTGGTCTATTGCATGGTGGTGAAATCCATAATTGATAGAGTTTATATAAATACATAAATAAAAAGTTAATGCTTGTCTTTGATTCCTAAATATCATCACCAATGTGATTTTAATGGAAGAATATACACACAAACATAATTTAGGTAACACAAAAGTTATGAAATTGCTTTTGATTCCCAAGTATTGTCACCAATGTGATGTTAAGAGAAGATCATAAGAAACTTCACAACACACACACAAGATGCTATAAAAGGGGAAATAAATAAATCCAAAAAGTCAAGTGTGAGTTAATTATTAATAATGAAATAAAAACTAAAATCAAAAGTATTAGTAAAAAATAGGGAAAGATTTTGGTTTAGTTTTAGTCTATTTATGGCTTTTCTCTTACTACTGACCTACAAATAATTAGATACAAAGGTTTTTTTAGCCAAGAGTCAAGGCAACCTATAACAAAATAAGAAAAACTAAAAAAATAAGAGAAAAATAAGCCTTTGTGACAAATCCATAAATACTAAATCCAATGGAAATGTTAAATTATTACTAATTATAAACATAAAGTAAACTAAATATAAAGAAAAGACATAGAATAAATTCTTGGTTATGAAATTATATTGTAGTTACTCTCACCAAATTTGTTGTTAAGTTCCCCAATTTCATAATTAGATGCACTAACTTAAATAATTTCATTATTATGAAAAAAAAAAGACAAACATAGAGAATGATTTCATGGTTGGGTAATGATTTTGTAGTTAATTTAATTGATTTCATAGTTAAATGCTCTAATTTCATTATCAAACTTGTCAAATTCATAATTAAAAAAAAAAAGTTGTAAAAAAAAAAAAAGAGAAAAAAACATAGATGATAATGGAAATGAAACAGAAAGATGATGGAAAGGATAATAGGGAAAATGATGATTTCATAGTTTCCTATTAGAATTTTATGATCAGAGTCTTTAGAGTTATAGTTACATATAAAATACACACAAAAGAATTAAAAATTATAAAAAATGACTTGAAACTATAAAAAACTACCAAGGTTAAGATCAAACATATATGTATAAGAAATTTCTTAAGAATCTATTGAAAAATGCTTTTAAATGCACCTATTATGATTGTTAGATTAAAATATGAGGGAAGGTCTCACCAGACATGCCAAAATATATGAAATAAATCTAGATGAAACTCATCTAATAACTCAAAGTATCTTAATCCTAATCTAAACTCAAATAATCTCAATATAGAGTAACAAAAAAATGAGTAAACTACACTAAGAAAAGAACTACTTACAAACACATGCAAAATTTGTCACCTTATCCATTGTGGGATCAATGGTAGATTTGATCTTTGTGTGGAATGTGGATGCTCAAGATAAATAGGGAATGGGAAGTTTTTAGATTAAAAAATGCACTCTTGGTGGATTTGATTTTCTTCAAATTTATTTGGAATTTTGATAGCATTTCATTATCTTGAAGGTGGATGAATGAAAGTGATGGTGTGCATGCCTATTTATAGGTATTTGGAAGATAGATTCGATGGTGGAGGATTATTTGAATATTTAAAATTATCCAAATAGTCTACAATGGAGAATGTGTCCTCATTCATGAGGATGATGACCAGTTTAAATGGTTCAGATAAATAGGGAATTTGTTAGCTGAGTCACCAAGAATGGGTCAATCTATTTGATAAGTCAAGGGAAAGTGTAGTTGAGGAATTTATGGGATTGGTTTGGTGAGTCAACATGTCAGGGAGAAAAATGTGTAAGATGTCTGGGTGAGGGGGAAAATCCATATTTAATAATTACATTTGGATTAAAAGTGTGCATAGTTAATTAACTTTAAACTATTTAATTATTTGAAAAAGGAGGGAATTGAAATGAATTTAAATTTAAACTTGTTAAAGAAGAATTATTGGATTTTATGTGTATTGTAACACTAAATTAAATTTAAGTTTCTATAATAGAATATATTAGAATGATCAAAATTGTAAAACCATTATAGTTCAAAATTTACATAGTCTCAGTTAGAGATTATTAGACATGTTCAGTATATACTCATGTTTTACACAAATTACATATGTTTTCTCAAATTAAGGACATCATGTGTATCATGATCATTCCCATAAACATAAACATAGATTACTATGACTTAGTTCAGAATCCATATGCTCAAATTCAGAATTGGTAGCATGTGAATGACACATTATCCTCATACATTCATTTTGGCACTAGTTCTCTCAGATGGAATGATAACTCTATGACATTATCCATTTTTTATACTCTATACATCATATGCACTTGGTTTTCTCTATTTTTACACTAGGATCACACTATATTGATACCTCATTTAGTCTATAGTGGATGGAATTCCTGAGGGGCCTAGAGCCATTTTTAAATTTCAGATTTTCCATATGGATTAGATACATCTTAGATAATTTTAGTTACATCACACAATTTTAGTTTTAGATACATCTACTACACATGGGTAGGCAATAATGGATTCATAGCCTACTCGAATTCTTGAGCCACCTACATAAAAAGGTTAGACAAACTCATCAATCTAATCCAAGTTATTCATAGATTATGATCCACTAAATAGGGGTGGGTAATGATGGGGTCAATGTCAACATGAGTTATTAAACCACCCACACATGGGGATTGGCCAAGCCATCATTCTAGTCCAAGTTATTCACTGTTTGACCACCATCTACACACACAAATAGGATGTCAATAAGTTTTTACATTAGTTCATGTATCCAGTGAAGTATATTTATTCCTTTCCTTTCTCTCATCTCTTTACTTAGTTTTTTCTTTACTTTTGATATTTCTTAAGCAATTATTCTTACATGTTTCATATTTAGGACATGCAATGGGGCTATGATCATAGACTCAAACCCATTTTTATAGGCTTTACCTCTTAGGTAAATCAAGGTACATCTCTCTTTCCTTTATTCTATTTAATTCACTTTGTTTTACTTATAAAATAAAATGGGGGGAAATGTAATCATCTAAAATGTCATTTTAATTCAATTCATGTCACTTGAGATAATATAAAAGGGAAAGTGAAGCTGATCTACAAATCAATCTTAGCGCAGAGAGGATAAAAAAACTAGCCCTTTCACTTTTTGGTACATTTAGATAATTAGGGTCATTACCAAGATGGATATGATAGACCTAATTAATTCATCCCTTACCACACAAATCACTAGATATGGTTTCAAAGCTTCTAGTCAAGAAATACCACATAATAAACTTAGTTAGGTCTTATGTTTTCTTAGTAAAGTATATGAAAAAGTAAAAGTAAATATAACCTATTTATCATTAAAGTATGTGGCATAAAATGGAGCTAATAAAAATAAAAGTAAACATGCATAAAATAACTCTACTTAAGTTAATGTAGATGTAATTCTAATGCATGGAGAGAGAAACATATTCATAAGCTAACAAATGCAAATCTATCTAATTTAATAGAGAGTGAAAAGAGTTAAGAATACTTACCTTGAAGACAAACCCATCGAGCCTCAATATATCCCCTGGCCAAGGTTCTTAGCAAGAGGTTGTTGTGGTTTGTAAGGATAAAAAAATATAGGTCAACTCTAGGCTACACGACTTCTCTTATGTATCCAAAATATTTCTCCCATAAGATAAGATTTGTATCTCCAAGTGTAATATTAAAACCCTATTAGAATGTTTCAAGTAGAATGTAGGATAAGTAGATATAAAAATAAATCATTAAATCTATCTTTATATATAAAATAGAGAAAAGGATGTGTTTATATAGCCTTATCTAACCCTAAACTCTTCTAAAGTTTTAGCCAATAGAGTCAACCTAGTTGACCTGTATATTTAATTAATAAAGAAGTTAGGTCTCAAACTCTATCGATTGAGGATGATTTAATACTATAATATGCTCATATATCTTAAGTATAGGGTCATCCTAGGATAACTTTGTTTGGTAAGATTCAAAAAGAGGTTTTGGATTAGGTATGGGTTGTTTGAGGCAGTGAATTACTTGGAGAAGTGTGTACGGGAGGTCTCAAAGATTAGGAAAATGTATAGGGAAGATTTGAGTTGGCTTCAAGTGGTGGTATATGGAAAAATAATCTTATGAAGAACCAATGAGTTTTGCACCCCTTTCCTAGTGCACCCTTTAAGTTATACATTAGAGTTTTTTAGACTTGATAGGTTCCTACAAAATAGAAAACATAAATAATTAATAAATTTTAAAATATTATGTGTATACATATGCCCCACTCAAATTTCATCACATGTCACATAGCTATAATATGGGATGCTACTTTAGGAAAATAACATAGCAACACACAATACTAAGTCAAGTAAATTATAGTAAGAATAAAATAATATAAATGAAATGATAGAGTTGAAAAATTTATACCTTTATTTACATTATTATTGTATAATAGGAAGGAAATGAGAGAAATATCAAGGTGTCCAATGTAAGGAACATTAAAAGAACCTTTGATATAAGTATAAAAACATTTTTTTTACAAAATATATATGTAATATATGTATGCAGTGGGAGATACAACATATTTATAAATCAATCCTAGTTTGGAGAAGATAAATCCTATTTACACTTTCAATTAGGGATACATAGATAATCAGGGTCATGACCAAGATGGATCCGTTATACCTATCCAAGGGATCCCTTACCATAATAAATTCACTATGGAGGGTTACAAAGCCTCCAATCAAGCAAAATTATGCAATAAACCTAACTAGATCCTATGTTTTCATATTCACAAAACTAATAAAAAGTAAAACAAAATCTAGTCTAGTTTTCACCAAATCTTATGGTACAAAGTGAGGGTAATAAACATAAAAATTAAACATGCATAGAAGACATATACTCACTTCAATGTATACAAAATCATAATGTATGGAAGAGAGAAGTAAAAATACATATCTTTCTATTCTTACAAAAGATGAACAAATTTCAGAATACTTACCTTTGAAAATGAATTTTTCAAGCTTCAATCTCGCCCTTAGCCAAGATGCTTCACAAGAGGTTGTTGTGGTATGTAAGGATGACAAAGATAAATCATATCTAGGTTATACAACCTATCAATGTATCCAAAATACTTATTCACAAGACAAGATCCATATCTCCAAAGTAAGTATGAAACCCTATGCTTGTTCTTAGAGTAGAATGGTGGATAAATAGATGCACAATTTATCTTAATTTTTCTTCTCTTCTACTAGAAATGGTGAATAAAATGTGTTTATATTGGTGGATATAACCATAAACCCTTCTAAAAGTTTAGGCTGACAAGGTTGACTAGTTGACCTGGTATCATAATTGACAAAAATTAACTATGTCATGGACTAGGTCAATTAGGCGCCGACCTAGACCCTAATAAGTTTTCTAAATAAGAATATAAGGTTGATGTGGTCAAATATGTAATGTAGAATATAAAAAAGGGGTTTTAGGTTAGGAAAGGGATAATGAAGGTGGTAAAATACTAGAGGAGGGTGTAAAATAGGAGGTAAAGCTTAGGGTAATAGTTTTAGGGGACAAGTGTGTAGATATCAAGTGGCAAAAAGGGATAATAATCCTATGAAGCACAAATGATCTTCCCACCCCTTTCTTAATGAACTAATTAGGGAATTCACTTAGAAGGATTGACACTTGATAGGTTCCTACAAGATAGAAAGCATTAGTAATTGATAAAGTTTGAAAATATTATGCATGTACATATACCCACTTGAAGCTCATCACGTGTTACGTCTGTGCAACACAAGATGGTTCTTTGGGAAAAGAACATAGTGACACATAATATTGAAGATAAATAAAGTGTTGTAAATAGAAAAAAAGATAAATGAAATGATAGAATTGAAAACACATACCTGTACTTACCTTAGTTTTGTAGATAAAGAAGGAGATGTGAGAAAATGTGAAGGTGTCCAATGTAGGGAACATTCGATGAACCTATAGAGATTAGTGAAAAAGAGTGAAAAATAAAAAAAATTATCAACATGTACATATAATAGTTGAAAATGTTCTATATGAGATGAAGATTCTATAACATTTTATGATTTGGAAAAATAGTTAGTAGAGACAAAGATATGAGAAAAAGAATAATTATCTAATGGTAAATATTTGAAAGGTAAGTAATTTTAGAATAGTAAATATAAAGATGGTGAAAAAAAATTTATTTCATATTATTTACTATTTTGAGAAAAATATAGCTCTGATAGACCTATTGAGAACCCAAAGAGATAGAATAGTGAGGAGATGATAGTTGAGATGGGGAGGACACCTAACGATTGCAATAAGTACAACACAAGTAATCAACTGTAAATTTCAAAATTTGAGTATTTTTATTTAAAATTGAGTAATTTATAGAAATGTAGATATTAGAAAAAATATATACACCATAATTAACCTTACTAAATTTTTATAGACACTAGGGGTCAAACAGGGTATTGGGTAGGAAGGATTTGGAGCAATAAATACCCAGGGCATTTATGGAAATTTGTCAAAAAGTCATTGCAGTGAATGAATAGGGTCAACTAGGTCCACTTAGTTTGATAAAAATAAGAAAAAATAGTAGGAAAATTAGTATTATGTGGATAACTTAGTTGGTTAGGTGAAATTGAGGACTTAATACTAGTGGGCCAATTTAGTTTGTTAGTAATTGCCTCACTTAGTACTTGTTGGCAAAAATTGGCCCATGTACAAAACTTTTGTGTAGATAGACTATGTCATTCTCCAAAACCATTCAAACATTGATATTTTAATTGTATATGACCTTTATAAACCTTCATATATCAAATTTTTCAAACAAAATGTGAAGAATTTTAAATTTCTAAGTTTCAAGGTTTAGAGCTCTCAATGCCAAATCAGCCTGCATAATGCTTTTTGGGAGCAATTTCATAGGGCTAAATGAAGTCTAATTACCTTAAAATTTTACATGGTGGTATAAAAATGTGTGAAGAATGTGAAGATAAAAAATGTGTAGATAATTCACTCCCAAGTTCCATAGTTACACCTATGAAAATTGGTTTTTGATCTTATTTTTACTTAGATTTCTATGACCTCTTAGTGCCAAATTAGCCTACACAATGATTTTTGGGAGTAATTTCATAGGGATAAATCATATATTTTTTCCAAAATTTTTATAAGGGTATCCAAATTTTAGGATAATTTAATGGTTAATGTGGGCTTAGAAAATCATTATTCATTTGAAAATAGTACAGTCATGAAAACTGCCCAGTGTACAAATTTTTGTGTGTTTCTAGGTGCCAAATTAGCCAGCACAACACTTTTTAAACACCTTTTTATAGGATCAAATGAAGTGAAATTACCTTAAAATTTAAAATTATGGTATCCAAATATGGGGAGAATGTGAAGGTAAAAAATTACATAGATATTCACTCCCACATGTAAAATGCATAGTTATGAAAATTGGCTTCTGAGTTGATTTTTACTTTAGTCATTTTTCTATATTTCTAGTTTTCATATTTGGTCAGTACACACATTTCAAGATCATTTTTGAAAAAGTAAAGAAAGTAAAATATTATTCAAATTTATCATGGTGATATATAAATGTCATTATATTGCAATGAAAAAGATAGTGTGCACACATAAGATATAATGTGTAAAATACGTAGCTATGAAAATTAGCTTTTGTGTTGATTTTTACTTAGTCATTTTCTACATCTCCCGAGTTGCTAAATCTATGCAATGATCACTTTTGATTCACATTTGTGTAGGATCAAATGAAGTAAAAATTCCATGAAAATTTGTATGACTATACTATGATGTCATGAAAATGTAATGCAATTAGTTTCTCAGCTGCATGAGTTACTAGGGAAAAGTTATGATGGTGTGAAGTGACCCTTTTGGGAAGATTTAACACTCGACCAACTTTTACCAAAAAACACTTATAGGGTAGATTGTAAGCGTTAATTTGATCATTTAAAAAAACTAAAAATACCTTTTTGAGCATATTTTCAAGAAATTTATATAAATATGATATATTATGGGTTTTGATCATATATTATGCTATGATTTTCTATTTTTCCATTTTATTAAGGTGTTAATGTCACTATGTGCAATTATAGGTTGATTTTTTTTCATATATTTTGATCCATAGATCTATTTTTCATGTTGATTATTATGTTGGAAATCTTATTTTTCCCTTTTTCTAATGATGTTGATTTAAAATTGGATAAATGTATAATTAAAATTGGTCAATATCACAGCTACAATAGTGTGTTGATGTGACAAGCCTTCACAAAGTTGCTAGAGGATTCTATACGCGAAGTGGAGATGTGGCATAGAAGTGATTTGAGGATTTTTTGGAAGTGGAAAAGAAATTTGAAATATTTAAAAAATCTCCTATATATTTTTGAGATATTTTCTAGATATTTTGAGATATTTTCTCAATTTAGTGGAGCATGATGTCATCTTCCTCAAAATATCTCCTCTTCTTCCTTCCGTTTTCTCATATATATCCATTTTCTCTCCATTATAAAAAGGATTCTCCTCATTTTGGTATGGTTTATCCCTACCAATTTTTCTAATAATAGCCTCTTGAAGCAATAAAACAACTTATTTTGTTTACCTCTTTGCTTGCAACTAGTGATCTAGTCAGTTTGTGCATGATTGCTTTGTTGAAGGGTGTCTTTCCTTAGTAATTGTCCATCTTTCTTGCCTTTTTGAAGGTTTTTCACCATTATTATAGGTTTAAAACTTGTGCTTTTGGTCATTAGTGAAGGTATTATGTGAGTTTTATAATCCTCCATACTTCATCTCTTACCTAATGGGCCTAGTCTTAGAAATATTGATGCATAAATGGCATTTTTGAGAGGTTGTGTGAGTGAGGGTTATCTTTGAGTTTTTGTAATGTAAATTTCAAGCAATTTGGAGTGTCAAATATTGGTGTATCACCCTTTTTATTTTTAGTTATCCCTTTTTCCTCTTTCTAACTCTTTTCTTTTGTAATTAGTAGTTAGAGTAGTTTACTAAGAACCTAATTTATACACCTAGGGAGATGGCCCATAACCCAAAAGATCACCTCCATCACAAGATATACACACCCTAGAGGTTTTCCCATTTTATATCCAAGAGTGAGAGAGCTTGAAAAACTCTCACATAAGGGTGTAATTATATGCTACAACAGTAATGCAGAAGTTGAAAGGGGCCAACTTAGTACTGGGAAGCCAACTATGGGATGACTTAGTACTATAAAGGCTGATGTAGTTAAAATTATGATAGGGATGATCTAGTTCCTTGATAATAAATAAGGTTGATTTCATTTTTAATAATTCAATTCAAGAGAAAATAAAGAAATTAAATCAAACTTTTGTGAAATTTGTAAGAATGTGTTTTGATTATGAATGAAATGGAGATATAATATATCCTTTATTGGTTGATATTTTGTAGAGATGCCAAAGAATTTGGTGATTTATTGATGCCTCATGGTTACCTAATTTGTTGGAACATTGATATATGTAGATAGAGAAAGATTGGTTGCATTGGGCTTGGGAGGCATTATGGAGATGAGATATATCCCAAGGAATTTTGATCTCATTATCATGTTCCTCAGAACATGGGAATAATTTACCAACATGTTTTGATGAGTGGTGGATGGGGATACCATAGAGGTAGGTATCACACTAGAATATGTCCATGTGTTTCTTGGACTACATATAAGAGGGATACTAACAATCATAGGGATAACAAATGATATGGAGGAGAGATGAGCACTAGCCAGGTGGGTGACATGCTTAAATAGGATTTACTCAAGGCTAAGGGTAAGCTTATTTGATGTATTTATTACATAGATTTTGGATATATGGAAGTATGTGATTAGAATTGTGACAATGCAAGTGTTGTGTCATAAGTTAGGTGGAAAGGTATCATTGTATGAGATTACCTTATGCTATTCTATTCTAGATTAGGGAGTACTATATGATTTTGGGTCTGTTATCTAGGTGTAGCTCATGAATTATATGTATCAGATGATATCCAAAGGGTAGAAGACTATGGGATGAGTGGTATTGCTAAGTGCATGGATATATGAGAGGTTCTTAATATATCATCCAACTAGGTTGCCCTATGTGGTTAATGATAGGTTACCTCAAGTTACTAGATGGAGACAGGACTAGGTATCATGAGTTGTGTCATACATGAAAGTGTTATAGATAGTTACATGAGGAGAGATATTGTGCCATCCATACACACATATTTATAATATTTATCCTAGTTGGGTGACCATATCATCAGGGTTGGCTTGAGTGTAGATCATGGGCCAGTATACATGGTGGCTAGAACCGTAGCCAGTGGCATACTTGTCAAAATAGTTTGGATTCCCTTACCTAGTAGCTCCTATAGTAGTGCTTATATTTTGATCATGGCATATGAGAGATCCAAGGTGATAGGAGGAAGAGGACCACCAATTGAGATACTTGAGATTAGGTCATGGCATGTGAGACCATGGACTAGTCAAGCATGATAGCCAATAGTCAGAGGAGGAGAGGGTATGGATATGTATGCATGAGTGTAACAAGTACCATAGGAGGCACCATAGTAGGAGGATAAGCAACCACATTAAGAACACCACTAATATATATGCCATTGATGGTATCAAGCATAGATGGTGGTTACATAAGATGACCTGATAGTAAGCCCAAGATAGATTTGGTTAATAGAGGCATGACTAAGGAGAGGCTCATGGCATGTTTGAGTAGTGATTCAAATCTTTGATTTGATAGGGAGGCATCCCATGAATGAGGTGATTAGGGGATAAGTTAATGGAAATACCTTTCTCAATGTATGTGCAGAAGGGAAAAAAATGGTTGGTGACACTTAGAAAGGTAAGAAGTGTAGTTTTTAGTCTTTAAGATAGAATACTAGCTATATATGATTGTAAATAGATAGATATATTTTCACATGTATATGTGATTTGATAGCTATCTAGGTTTTGTTTTTTTTAAACCCTATAATAGAGGAGACTAGGTGGGGATGCCTAGACATGGAAATGCAATGTGAAATTTTGTATGGGGTGTTGGCATGGTATGAACCCACCATGCTACATGATCCTATGGTACCATATGCCTCAACTCAAGAAGGCTAGTTAAGACTGGTGGGGGAGGCCATGAGGTAATTACAAACATGTAAGGATGGATTAGAGCTACTAAAATGGGTGGGATCAGGAGAGGCATAGGATTGATAGGCCCTGGCTTAGGAGAGAATCACACACATGCCTACCATGATCCAATTGGGGCATGTATAGGCCTAGGTGGATAACCTAGAGGGATAGGTAGTAGGGTTTAGATCTCATACAACCTTAGTATATCATACTATGCAGAGGGGATGGTTTGAGGAATCTATGGACAACATGGATAGGCCATAAGATAGGCATGATGGAGCCCAACCATAGAGATGGAGTGATGTATTTTTTATATTTTATACCATTGTATAAAACACATGATATATATAGATATATCATTTTGATAGTTTGATGTTGGTCTCATGAGTTATATTTTGGTTGTGGTTGTTGATGCATGTATATATTTCTTTCTAGCACATGTATTTTTCTTTTGTTGTAAATGTTATAGGAAATATATGTGGAGCATTTTCTTTTATAGAATTATGTATTACACATGCATGGTTATAAAGAAATAGGAGAAAAGGATTTTGAAAAGTATAAGTAATTATAAATAAATTAAATACACAATATTTCATGATGGGAAATGTGTAATATAAAAATATGACTAAGTTTAATAAACCAAAAAGTGGTAAACAAGAGGACAAAAATGTTTCTCAACCATAAAAAAATTGACACCAAATTATAACAAGTAAAATCACACTAAATCACATTGGGAAGTATGAAAATAATATAGTAAAATAAAAAGCATGTGAAAGACAATTGGTATAAAAACAAATCAATTAAGTCAACCAATCATACTAAATCATGTTTGGAAGTATAAAAGGGAAATAAAATTGGCAAAAAGGACTTAAATTAATCACACTATATCAAGTTGGGAAGTATGAAAAACTTAAGAAAAATGGTTGGATTCTTACATGCAGCTAGAAAATAAGAAGATAAAAGTGAAATATTAATGAATTAAGCATAAAATATACTAAATAAATATGGTAAGAATGATAATGATGTGATCACATATTATCTCATTTTTGACACATGTGATTTCATTGTGACTTGGGTATTGGAAAAAATTGTGAGGAAGGCTAGGTCCTATCCATGGTCTTACATTGTAACTCTAAAAGGGAACACCATTGAGGTGGAAATAAAGGGTAAAATACGGTATAATTGGATTCTTATAATGGTAATGTGAAAATTTGGTAATTTGTGAGGTAGGCCCAGTCCTTTCCAAGGTCTTACATTGTAACTCAAAAATGGAATCCCTAAGGGGTGTGATCAATGAATAAAAAAATATTTCTTAAGGGGAAAAATTAGGATTGTAGGGAATGAAAGAGGGAATGCAAGAATCATAATTTAGGCATATTATGAGAAGAACTTAGGAAACATGAGGCATACTAATGACATAGAAATACACTAAGAGCCTAGTGACCATCAATATACAAAGGATACCTGTTTAACATAGGCACAAAGTTATGTAGGAAAATAAGTGTGGTACTAAGATCAACTCATGTTGGTTATTTTTAAAAATTAAAATTAAAATGGACCTACCTTCCCATGACATGTTCCCCATTCTTCAGGACCCCTTATAGAGCGATTAGTCTACTACAAATATTGGGTACTTGCATGAGAATGTAGGTAGCACTAAAAGTTTTTTTATTATCCATTTCCAATCTACTAGCCTACCGCACCTCAATGGACCTAGAATATATCATGAGGCTAAATATGGAGTTTTATCTTCTATTATAAAAATGATATGTGCTTATAACCATGTCTTATAGTGTGATATGAATTTTAAAATTTTTGAATGTTGTCTTTTAGATCATTGCCTCTTGTTAAATTATTTAGATTTTGAATGTTTATGGATTTTACGATTCCTCCTCCATATGGATTTAGAATGAACAATCATGAGAGATAAAGTAATACACATAAATGAGATTTAGGCTAAGGCTAAAGAAAGCTAAGTATCTAAAGACATGACTGACTATAACACTTAGGCTTAACTATGAACCAACATGTTATCTCAACTCTCAACCATGTGTTTACTTAGTTTGTGAAAGGAAATAAAGGGAATAAAGGGAGATCCAAGATGGACTAGTAAAATGATATTATAATGAGATGATTTTTTTACTAACTGATCATATGGGAAATAAGGAATGATAAAAGGGAGTAATGTTTGTATAACTTGTTGGGTGAATATTTTGTCATCAACTAACTGAAGGAAAAATGGGTATATCAACCACAATATAATGAAATAAATCTCTCCTCTCAACAAGGAGAGGCTCCCTATAAACTACAATATATTAATATAAACTAAAATTAGACTCAAGGGTGAGATCATACCATCCATCTCTCTTTTTTAGAGATGATGTTCACAAGGTAAAGGATAATTCCTATGTAATAATTGAAAGCAATCCTCTTCTTTCAAAAATGATGTCCAGTAAATAGTAGGAATACTCCTCGGGTAGTAACTGGATCCACAAGAAACCCATAAAAGCACAAAGTCTTTCATTGCTTCTCTTACTGATTTAAGACTAGTAAAACTATAAAATGAAGTGCAGCTCAAAGTCTCCACCAAAAACCACAACAGAGTATAAGATCACAAAGGATAAAAGTAGTACAAAGCTTTTCTAATACCCTTTTCACCAAAACATAAGAAACATGAACTAAAGCTAATTATAGCAGCACATAGTCTTCATAATTAACTTCAAAACATCTTCCACATAATTTCCACATGCTCTACTTATTTAATCAAATAGATGAGATATTATTAGGAAAAAGGACATAAGAACAATTTCCTAAAGAACACAAGTTATTCCAATGCAAAGTTTGAAAAGTAACTCGCTTTCTCATTTATTTAGGAAAATATGATTTACAATCTAAGCTCAAAGTCTCAAAAGGCATCTCAATTTAGGCAGAGCTTTTTGCTTCTAATTACCAAAAGATATATATCTTACAAAAGAGGCTCTCTTTATTTATATAGAGAAGCCTTAAGGATTTAGAAAATACTTAAATATTCTAACCTAGTCAAAGATAGAAGTCTTTGTTGACTTTGGACTTTTCATATTTTTACATGTAATTACACATGACAAAAGTACATGTGCAAATGTCTAAAGTGGTTACAAAAGTGCATTTGAAAGAAGAAAATTAAATCAAAGGAAAATTGATTCAATTTGCAACTCCATCTTTCTTTATATGAGCATCATACATGGTGATAGTTGCTTGTATCTCGATACTGTCTAGAGTAACAGTATTCTTGAAAATCATTTTCACCCTGACTATGACATCTTTCACTACTGTGACTGATTTTGCATGACTAGTTAACCTAGTTTTTAGGTTATCTAGAGTTAACTAATTATCTAGTATATTATCCATGGAGGCTACTAAGAATGGTTTATCTTCAAATTTCTTTCAGAACATACCTTTAAATTCTTGAACCATTTCTTCTGCTAAAAGGAATTGATTGTCTTGCGATGTAAGCTTGCAAGGCAATGCCTCTAACTTGTGTAACAAACTAATGTCACTTTGTTCACTGAGGTCCTTTGATGATTTGAGGTTTCTGATCAATTCCTTAAGCACCCAAATCCTATGTATCAATGCTTCTTTAGTCTCAATATAAGAGTCTCTATCATAAATGATGCCAATTGATACTAGGTTGATTATTTTAAACTTCTTCATATCCATCCACTTATCAAGATACTTTTTATGCTTTCAATATCTTAAGAAATGATATTGATAAGGTCCTCTAGTTCTACTCTCACTTTCCTCATCTTACCCATCTTATTATACAACTCTTTGAGTAAGGAAATTCCATGTGTATGCATCTTATCTAAGTACTCAAGTACTTTTCCCTTGAGATAGGTCCTTTCTACTTTCTGAATCATGGGGTCATTGATGGAGACAGCCTCTAGAGTTACTATTTTTGAAGTGAAAGTTATTCTCCTTATTACTATAGTTAGTTGTTCCGCCATTACTTTATAATGTTCCTTCATTTCTCTTTCTCTATCAAACTTCTAAACCAAGATGTCTATAACTGACTGCATATCGCTCTTAACACTTTCATGAATTATCTTTCCTAACTCAATTCGAGAGATTGAGTAGTCATTTACGTCAAAATTTTCAATAGTTGCATCCTGTGGAGGTTTTTCTATTTCTATAAATTTGTGCCCTTTATCCTCAATCATCTTTGAAAGGATTTTTAGATTTTTGGGAGTCTTGACTTTTGTTGACACAATTTTATTGAAATCAAAGTCATCTGGGGAGATGGCCTATTTTTTCCTTTTGGGCATATAAGTTGACAACCAAGGTGGGAGGGCAAAAGTACTTACATTAGTATCAATCTCCGTATTTGGCATTACTAGAGTTGCACCTACACTGGTGGTGGAAATAATAGGTGGAGTATTAGTAAGAACTGCACCTACTACTGAATGATCGAAGGCAAAACTATCTCCGATATCAAAAGATGGAGATGACAAATTTTGGATTGACCCTGAGGAATGAAGAACATCTCCAGAAGCACATTGAGGGTCATTAAAAATAGTTTTGGAAGGAGAGGTAACTCCATAAGAGGGAACACTAATTGGAGAAATAGGTGGAGTTATAATAGGTGAGCTAGGTGGGAAAGAAGAAATTCTCATTTTTGTTTGTATACCTACTTGCAGAGACAGAGTTTATTTTTATTGTTGATCTATGGGCTTATCATCAATCTCCATTTGCTCCACTGCTAGCTCTTTGGTGCTTTAATTTTCAACCTCCATATCTATTGTTCTTGTCTCTTTTTCTATAACTTGTGACTTCTTTGTCATAAAGATGATCCTAGGATTATGTGGCCTATTAAAAGTAGGGAGATCACTTTTATTCTTCATCTTGTTTTTTACCTTCCTTGTTTTCTCTTGAAATTTAGCTTTTGATCATATGATTAACTCTTTCAAGGTGATTCCCTTATTCACTAACCAATCACTGGTGTTTGCCAATATTAGTTTGAATCTTTTCCTCAAAGAAGTCAACTCCTTCTGAGACCATTGGGTTAGGGGAAGAGGGGTATTGGTGATCTATTCAACATGATATCTATTGTTGATCAAATCCTTGTCATCCACTAGATTCTCAAGGATATTAGTGAGTCTTAGATATTCTATTTTCTCAAGAGACAATCTACTGTAGTCCATTTTTCTGATGTCTTCTACAGTGCTCAAATCAACCCAAACATCTTTGATCATAGGCTCATGAAATTGGGTCTTCCTCTTGATTATATCCTTTACACCTCTATAGTCAAAGTTTGGTCTCGTTTTAAAAAGCTTCATGGTTACAAGTTGTCTTTCAGTATCCATAACTCTATCTTTTTTAGTGGTCAATACTGAGAACCTACCAATTTCAATTGAGAACCTGAAATTGGGTTTCTTGAGTTCCATCTGCTTATTGTGTATGATGATTATTTGCCTACTTAGCTCCATCAAGACTAATTTTTATGAAGGGAATCTTGGGAGCATATAAGGATGACCTTGGAAAAATCTAATTCATAGATAAGAAAAAAAAAAGGGAACTGCAAGAACATACATCTGAAGTTGTTCACAACTATCTAGGCTACATCTAACACTTTTCTATTCTAATTGGGGATCAAAGAGACACAAAAATAATATGAAAAAAGCATCATTTACCTTCCTAAAATGATGGATAGAACCCTTAAATGTTAATTGAGATTAATATTTATATACTAGGGTTACCTTCTTATCTCCTTATGAAGTCAAACCTGGGAAGGTTCTCATTGACGCTTTAATATATACCAGATATGAAGTCATGTAGAATTTGGAGGTAGTGGATACCTTCATCAATTGGTCTTGTAGAGCATTATTGATTTGTTCTCCCCAAAAAATGACTTTTTTACCATGGAGAATTATCTTAATGAAAAGGTGCATCCATTCATGAAATAGTGAGGAAGAAGGTAAACCTCTTACTCTATTGAGAAGGGTGATCAGGTCACTGACTTTTTCTATAAAATCACTCTTTAGAAAGCTCTATGGCCATCTTGACAAGTTCACCTTTAGAATTTTAAGCCATCTATTATTGATTACTTTCTTCACTCTTTCAGGATCTTTTTCATACTCTCTTTGTGCTTCAACAAAATTGAGCTTTAATACTTCAGTAGCAGGAGGGCACATGAACACTTTATCAATAAATTTAGAGTCTAGTCTAATCACCACATTACCACTAGCATCTAACAGCCTGGTATCCTTATTATAGAACTGAGCACACTGGAGAATGAACTCTATGTTGTCAATAGCTATAGGAAAATAAGAGACCAGATGAATATTACTCTTGATTATCTTCTTCATTTTATGGCTAGGATTACTTGATTTGGTTCTTTCCACAAACTCAGCCATATCCACATGGCCAATCTTTGTATCCCTAATGTTGTCGACATTAGAAGTAACTGAGGTGATTGGAAAAACACCTTGATACTTGTACTTCATTATCTTCAAATTTTTTAGAGAAACCTCAGTCATCTAAAAGGGCTTTTTTCAAACAAATGTCGATGAAGAAGGATCTTTGAGAGAAACTGCAACAAGAATCATGATCATGTAATTAGGGGAAAAATCAGCAATTTGGAAAAAATGCATGTTGGTGATCACAACCATGGGAATGCACTTGAAAGGGTAAGGCATGATTAGGCTAGAAAATCAAAGGGAAGAGGGCTCAAAAAAATGAAAAATTGAAATTTCATAGAGTTAGGAAAATCTAAGGAAATGCATGCAAGGGTGACAAAAATCACCACCCTTGCATGCAGAGGAATGTCTGTTGATGTATAGGCGGCAATTTTTTTTCCTTTTGCATGTTGGGTTCATGCAGGGGCAGCAAAAATTGCCACCTATGCACTGGTGAAAAACTTGTGTAAGGGCAGTGATTTTTTCCACCCTTCCACGAATGGAAAAGGATGGTGTAAGGGTGGCAAAAATTGCTACCCTTTACTAGTTCATTCAATATTGTGTAAAGGCCATGATTTTCACTGCATTTACACCAGTTAAGAGTTTCTTTTAGATATTTCTAGGTTTTTGAGTTTTTGAGGGTGAGAGGGAGAAGAAATAAACAACCTACAAAGTAAAAAAGATAAAAACTAGAGCTTAAAAGAAAAGAGAAAGAATGAAAAGAAAATCTAGAAATAAAACAAGGAAGAACTACCTAGAAAATCAAATTCCCACGCTTGAAGTATAAAAAGTCATGATCCTACTCTTTCACATGGTTGAATAGATGTAGGGAGGAGTCAAACAACTTGGAATGAATCAAATGGGGCTCAAATTAGCATAAAAAGGGTGAAAACTGACTCCAACCACGTAGCATGTGTGGTCATAAATATTGCACATGAGAATTGAGATCATGCAGGGGTGGAAAAAATTGCTGCCTTTACATGATGAAGAGAAATAAATATGCAAAAGTGGTGAAAATCACTACTCCTATATGGAGGTGCTTAAAATGCAAGGGTGACAATTTTCACCGCTCTTGCATGAAAAGATGTAAGGGCAGCAAAAATCACCGCCTTTACATCTGAGCACAAAACAACATGCAAGGGCAAAAAAATTTACTGCTCTTGCATGTGAATGAAAAACAACATGTAAGGGTAGTGATTACTACCACTCTTGCATGTGAATGAAAAACAACATGTAAGAGTAGTGAAAAATGTTACTCTTGCATGTAAATGAGGAACACTAACTCCTTAAAATTTATCAGAATATTGACATTTTGATTGCATCGAGACCGCAAAAAATTTCAATTTTTTTGAGAAATTGTAATCAAGGAGGGTTATGAACTTTTCAAGGAGTTAGTCGACTACACTCAAGATCAAGAGAAACTTGTCTCAAATGATGAAATTAAAGTGAAACAGACAAGTTTCATAGGGGTTTTTCTAAAAATGAGCATAGCTAATTTTGGGAACAACAGCTAGCTCCTATTGTGGAACTTTAATCAATCTAACCTTGAAATGATCGATATGATTAGAAACCAGTCTCTAAGTACCTTCATCCAGGCCATTGGGCCACAGAGTCAAGCTAAGAAAGAAAAAGACATAGAAAACCAAACAAAATAAAATAAACGTAAGACTATACAAATGTACAAATCAATTCATCTAATACTTCAAAGATTGAAGTGCTTCAGATGTTGCCCACTGTGAGGTAGTGAGAATGGTGTTCCATCTAGATATCCTAATAAGAAGTTTTTTTACACCATAGACCTAATGAATGGTAAATGGACCTCTCCATAAAGAATCAAATTTGTCATTCATTCCTTTTGGTTCTCTCCTCTTATCCCACAACAAGACTTGATCTCTAATCTAAAAATCATGAATCCTTTCTCTTTTGTCAAAGAGCTTCTTTACCTAATTTTGATGTGCAGTAATCTAGTCCACTACCATGGTTCACTGCTCATCCAATTCAATTAGGCATATGATCCTTCTGTCAATATAATTTTTGAAAGTTTGATCTTCAATTGCCTTTGCCAACTTTAGTGCTGGTAGTTCCAGGGTGATTGGTATCTCTACATTTAAACTATATAAAAGTTGAAATGGTGACATTCATATTGCCCTCTTGGGTGTAATCCTATCTACCCACAAAGCATCAAACAATATTTTATGTCAAGTTCTCTGATTATCATCTACCAATTTCTTAATAATAGTAACCAAATTTTTGTTGCTTGATTCTGCTTGACCATTTCCTTGTGGATAATAGTCATAGGAGTGGGAAAGAACAATTCCATAATTGTAACAAAACTTAGTAACCTTATGAGAAGAGAAATAAATAGCATTACCTGTTATAATCTTAATTGGGACCCTAAATTAGGAGATGATATTTTCTTTAAGGAAATTACATACCACTTATGAAGTAGCATGCTTAGTTGGAATGGCTTCCACCCATTTGGTAAAATAGTCTGTCATGATGAGAACATAGTCATGTCTAGCACTTGAAGACGAGTTCACGACGTCAATGAAATCAATACCCCATTATTGAAATGATTCATCAATTACTACTGGCTTGAGGGGTAATGAGGCCAATTGAGGTTTCCCAAAAAACTATTGATAGAACTCACACCTACATACCCAAGTGTACACATCTTGAAATAGTGTAGGCCAATACTATCTAGCTCATAGAATTTTGTGAACCGTCACTAGCATAGAAAAATGTCTTGCACAAGCCAAGTCATGCAAGGACTTCAAAAGTTTACTTTTTTGCGCCTTATCATTGCAACAAAGAAACACCCCATCAAGGCTCCTTTTGTACAAACTATTATCCCATAAGACATAGTCAGCAACCTTCAACTTAACATTCCATTTTTATTTGTAAGATAGATGGGTGGGACACTCACCATAGGTAAGAAAATGAGTGATATTAGAATACCATTCATCAGTAGTAGTGATGAAAAGAACTATAGGCACATCTTCAACCTTGGTTCCTTCATGTCCTATTTCCTTTGGTATGTTATCAACAATCAATTGGTAGAGACCTTTTCCCCACACAAGTTTGGTAGATTTGATATCAAGATCAAACTCTTGAATCTTAGAAATATAATTTCCCCTTTTAGTGCCAAGCTCTTCTTGAGTTAGAATAGACTTCACTGTTGTATCATGCACTAGAACAATAGTATGTGAATTCAGGATATACAATCTGAAATACTTTATTGCCTTAACCACGGCATAAGCATGCTTCTCCATGTTTGAATATTTTAATTCATGAGCTTTGAAAGGATAGATCATAAATGATATGGGAGATTCCACACCTTTTTTATTTTGTTAGACCAAAATGGCTGAAATTGTACGTTCAGAAGCATAGCTATATACTATGAAGTCTTTGGTATAATCTGGACAAACTAGGATTGGGGCATGGATGATTGCTTTCTTGATATCTTCAAATGTTGGCTTGCCTTCTACAGTCCAATGGAAAGTATCTTTACCCTTCATCATGTCGATAATGTGGTGAGTCTTCTCTATGAATTTTGGAATGAATCTTTGTAGAAAATTCACCTTTCCAAAGAAAGAATGAACTACAGTCTTACTAGTAGGAAGAGTAAGATTTTGGATAGATTTGACTCTTTTTGAGTCAATTTTTATGCCTTCTCAGGATAAATTGTGACTGAGAAGTTTACCTTTTATAATCCCAAAAATTGACTTCTTGAGATTAAAATAAATACCATTTTGCTGACAATGTTCCAGCACTTATTATAAATGATGCACATGATCAGGATGATGTTTAGAAAAAATGGTCAAGTCATCAAGATATATAATAATAAACTTCCTTATTACATCTCTAAAGGCAAGATCCATTTTTCTCTAAAAGGTGGCACCAGCATTGATCAGACCAAAAGGCATTCAATGATATGTAAAAGTGCCCCATGGTGTAGTGAAAGTAGTTTTATGTTAGTCTGCTTCATTGACTTCTACTTGATTATACCTAGAAAAACTATCTAGCATTGATAACATTTCTAAACTAGTCACTGTTTGCAACACTTGATCCATAATGGGTAAGGGATAGTTATCTTTTAAAGAAGATTGATTTAATTTTCTGAAATCAACACAGATATAAATTTATCCATTCTTTTTTCTCATCGGGACTATGTTAGTAATCCATGTAGAATGATGGATTGGAAAAATAATTCTTGCATTCAGTATTTTTTAGATCTTAGAAAGGATAATACATGATATTTTGGGGTTGTATTGCCTTTGCTTCTGCTTGTGAGGCAATGACCTAAATTTAAGAGGAATTTCATGCTAAATTTCTCCAAGGCTGAGGGATTTTAGATCATCATAAGAATATGACAAAACATCAATGTAATGGTGAAGAAGAGCAACAAATTTGAGCTTTTCATTAGGAGTGCAACAATTTCCAATGTTGACCATTTTAATCTTTTCTATTGTACTCAAATTTACTTGATCAAACTCCTTGGAGGAACTTGAATACATTGGTAGCTGCTTGACATACCTATCATGCTTATCAAATAACTTTTCAATAGAAACCAAACCTTTTAGAAATTTATTTCCCTTGAGTTAAAGAAACTCTTCACCAATTTTTGAATCTATTTTGAGAACTGATTCCCATGGTGGAGAGTTGCTACCTTCAAAATAAAGCTCCTTAAAGTTGTCCATATTTTCTAGAAAAGCAATGAATTGATTGTCATCGTTGAACACCTACCAATGATTGGCATTATCAAATACACTTGGTCAAAAGACTAGCTCAATAGTGTACTTATCCCCTTTGAAATCTTTATAGGGAACCATGAGGGTTGCGGAGACATCTAATGAATCTACATGATCATTGAATTCTCTCAACACAATGAAAATATTGAAACATCAAAACTTTCAACACAATCCCATCTAAGATTGTGATAATGTCACAATCTTTTATTTTTAGTTTGGTATAGATTCTTTACCTAAAAGACCACTAGTTCAGTATCTCCCTGAGTATGAAGAACCTTAATACCTTTCACATGAGTAGCTTTCAATCCAAGCAGCAAAGATTCATACTCAATGGTGTTGTTGGTATTGTTTAACTGTAACTTATATGAATAAGAAAAAATGTCTCCTTAAGGGGATATCAAGACAATTCTAGCTCCATAACTGGTAGAAGAACAGCTGTCATCAAATTCTAAAATCCAAACATCATTAGAATTTGATATTTTTAAAGATTTCTCTTCATTATTAAGGTAAGATCCTTTATTATTTGAACTTTTCTCTAACAATTCTTTTGACTTATCTAAATTTTCTGAATTGTCACTTTAAAAACTTTCATTTGATGAGCTAAAAACATCTTTAGTGGTTATAAAATAGTTACCCATTCTCGATGATTCAAATAAAATTTGAGCTTTAAGGTCTAATGTTTGAGTGACAATATATTTTGACTCTTCCTTAGGAAGCAATTTTTTCATGACACCTTTAACAAGTATCTTTGATTCAGACAAATCCATATTCAACTCTCCACCTACATCCTTGCAAAAATTTCATCTGAGTAGGATGCCATAAGAAGCTAGAACATTAGGCACTAAGACTATCATTTTGATCCTTTTATCTATAAAAGTTGTGAATGCAAATTGGTCATCTTTGATTTGACCCAAGAGTGGTACTTGCTTGTTTTCCATGGAGAAGCATCTCCCAAAAGTCTTAGTTAAGGTGAGACCAAGAGAATTTAGTACGTTGGTGGGCATAACATTGTCAAAGGCTCTAGAGTCTATTATACAGTTTCTCAATTTATGACCATTTATCAAAAGGGAACTATAGAAAGACTCTATTTTCCTAGGGGAAATAGGAGGAGTAGAGACAAGATTATTCTGGGTGGATTTGTTCTTTGAGGAATCATGAGTCATCTTTGGAAAATCTTGTCCTATAGGGATGGTTTTGTTTTTTATGTATTCAGCCAACCTATCAAACTGTTCAGAATTGGCTCGCAAGTATTCAACTTTAGTCATTTGAATTTTGGTCTTTCTAGCATGATCAATTATGTCAAATAATTAGAATGAACTAGAAATAGAGGAAGGAAGTATATCATCCTAATCTTTATTGGGTGTGGTATTGGTCTGAGAAATAGAAGCAAAAGGTATAAGATGGTTTAGGGTCCTTACTTTCTTATTGGTCAACAGGTCCTTTGATTGGAAAGGCAATGAAGTCCCCCATTTAGAAATTGAGACTACTGGCTGAAGTTCTTCTCCTGCCTTTCATTTATCAACTTCTTGAGTTGACTAATTTTGGGACCTAGTAAAGATAACATATGATCCATCAAACACTTCTCCTTTTTTCTTAGCTTCATCTTGGTATTGCAAAAAATTGATATTGGAGTCACCAACTAATTCTTCTCCTTCTGCAAAGAGATTAGCATCATCTTCTTGATCCAACTTAGGTTAGAAAGAGAGATCATGTTTAGTTTCATGATAACTGACTACTGAGTTGACCAATGTTACTTCAATGGCAAGCTTCCCATGTGTGGAAATAATATGGTTAGATTGTCCTTGGTTTTTAATAGTACTACATTGATATGAATGATTGGGAAATGTACTTCTTACCATATCTTGATAAGGAGGAGCAGACATACCTTGCGACATTTGCCTTTTCAAAGCTAGCAATTCATTTGCCAACTTTTGCACCATAGGATTTATGGTGCTCATGGAATAACTTTCATCAGATGATGAAAATTTATTTTTATTAGAATCTTTTCTAATCTTATCTACTAGGATAAGATCATCTTCAACCTTGGTAGCCAAATTTTGGGCTATAGAAAGATCTATAGGGCTAGCCCACCTCAACAAAAAACTTACTTCAGAAAGTTGAGAGTTGATGAAAAAACATTTAAGATTCTTCAGTGTTGGCTGAGTAATTATAGGGATTTTATTCTTTAGCTTATTGAATTTAGAAACAAAGTCTCTCATAGGCTCATGGGGTTCCTTCTTCATTTATGTAAGCTGAGCCAACAAGGCATGTACATCTTTAGTGGGTTTGAATCTAGCCTCAAACTTGGCTTTGAGAGTGTTTTAGTCAGTTATAGTTTAAGCTTGAAGGTGATAAAACCAATCCATGGCAGTGCCTTACAAAGTTTATACAAATAGTCTCACCACTATATCTTCATATTCCATGCCTATCACACCACATGATATGTAGAAAGCAACAATATGCTCATCAGGATGGACTTTCCCATCACCATAGAATTTGGGGAAATTCTTTCTCAAATTATGAGGTAGTTCATGTAAAGTTGGGGTTAGATTGAGAGGACCAAAAGAGTTTCCCCAAATAACTTGGGCTGCTATGAAATAATGATTAAAATGAGGGATAAAAAGTCTTAATGGAGTATGGACAAAACTCTACTAGCACTAAGACTAGAAGCTTCATCTAGTATCGGAGATCTGACGTTGGTAAGAGGAAAACTCCTGGTACACTGAAGGCAAGATGTTGGAGTAGAAATCTCAAAATTATTACATCGCACCAACTTGAATACAGGATCACCAATACCTTGATCTCTCTATCTTCATGTGTATGGTGGATCTGCCAGAGTGTAAAATAAATTTTTTTGGAAATTCTTCAATTTAAAGCTTAAGGCTTCAAAGTGCACATTCATGTCCCCAACGAAGTCACCAAAAAATTATTAGGTGAATATTTTATATTCAACTAAGTGAAGGCAAAATGGGTATATCAACCATAGTATAATGAAATAAATCTCTCCTCTCATCAAGGGGAGGCTCCCTATAAACTATAATATATTAATATAAAATGAAAATGGACTCAGGGGTGAGATCATACCATCCATCTCTCTTTTTTTAGAGATGATTTTTACAAGGCAAAGGAAAATTCTTGTGTAATAACTGAAAGCAATCCTCTTCTTTCAGAAATGATGTCCAGTAACAGTAGGAATACTTCTCAGGTAGTAACTAGATCCACAAGAAACCCATGAAAGTACAAAGTCTTTCATTGCTTCTCTTACTAATTTAGGACTAATAAAACTATAGAATGAAGTGTAGCTAAAAGTCTCCACTAAAAATCACAATAGAGTATAAGAACATAAAGGATAAAAGTAGTACAGAGCCTTTCTAATACCCTTTTCACCAAAACATAAGAAACACAAACTAAAGGTAATTATAGTAGCACAAAGTCTTCATAATTAATTTTAGAACATCTTCTAGATAATTTCCACACACTCTGCTTATTTAATCAAATCGATGAGATATTATTAGGAAAAAGGACATAAGAATAATTTCCTAAATAACACAAGTTATTCCAATGTAAAGTTTGAAAAGTAACCCACTTTCTCATTTATTCAAGAAAATATGATTTATAATCTGAGCTCAAAGTCTCAAAAGGCATCTCAATTTGAGTAGAGATTTTTGCTTCTAATGAACAAAAGATATATATTACAAAAGAGGCTCTCTTTATTTATATAGAGAAGCCTTGAGGATTTAGAAAAGACTTAAATATTCTGACCTAGTCAAAGATAGAAGTCTTTTCTAACATTAGACTTTCTATATTTTTACATGTAATTACACATGACAAAAGTACATGTGAAAATGTCCAAAGTGGTTACAAAAGTGAATTTGAAAAAAGGAAATTAAATAAAAGGAAAATTGATTCAATTTGTAGCTCCATCTTTCTTTATATGAGCATCGTACATGGTGATAGTTGCTTGTATCCTGATACTGTCTAGAGTAACAATATTCTTGAAAATCATTTTCACCTTGACTATGACATCTTTCACTGCAGTGATTGATTTTGTATGACTAGTTAACCTAGTTTTTAGATTATCCAGAGTTAATTGATTATCTAATGCATTGTCCATAGAGGCTATTAAGGATGGTTTATATTCAAATTCCTTTTAGAACATACCTTTAAATTCCTGAACCATTTCTTCTGCTGAAAGGAATTGGTTATTTTACAATGTAAGCTTACAAGGTAGCTCCTCTAACTTGTGTAACAAATTGATGTCACTTTGTTCATTGAGGTCCTTTGATGATTTGAGGTCACTGATCAATTCCTTAATCACCTAAATCCTATATATCAATGCTTCTTTAGTCTCAATATAAGAGTCTCTATTAGCAGTGATGCCAATTGATACTAGGGTGATTAATTTCAACTTCTTCATATCCATCCACTTATCGAGATACTTTTTTATGCTTTTAATATCTTGAGAAATGATATTGATAAGGTCCTCTAGTTCTGCTCTCACTTTCCTCATCTTACCTGTCTGCTCAGACAACTCTATGAGCAAGGAAATTCCTTGTGTATGCATCTTGTCTAAGTACTCTTCAAGTACTTTTTCCTTGAGATAGGTCCTTTCTACTTTCTAAATCATGGGGTCATCGATGGAGATAGCCTCTAGAGTTACTATTTCTAGAGTGAAAGTTATTATTCTTATTACCGTAGTCAGTTGTTCCACCATTGCTTTATAATGGTCCTTCAATTCTCTTTCTCTATCAAACTTTTGAATCAAGATTTCTATAGTTGACTGCATATCACTCTTAGTGCTTTCATGAGTTATCTTTCCTAACTCAATTTGACAGATAGATTAGTCATTTACATCAAAATTTTCAAGAGTTTGGAGGTTTTGTTATTTCCATAGATTTGTGTTCTTTATCCTCAATCATCTTTGAAAGTATTTTTGGCTTTTTGGGAGTCTTGACTTTTGCTGACACCATTTTATTGAAATCAATGTCATCTAGGGAGATGACCACTTCTTTCCTTTTGAGCATATAAGTCGACATCTAAGGTAGGAGGGTAGAATTACTTACATTAGTATCAATCTCCTTAGTTGGCATTACTAGATTTGCACCTACACCAGTGGTGGAAACAATGGGCAGAGTATCAGTAAGAATTGGACCTACTGCTAAATGATTGAAGGTAGAACTATCTCCAATATCAAAAGATGGAGATGACAAATTGGGGATTGACCCTAAGGAATGAATAACATCTCCAAAATTACCTTGAGGGTTGGAAAAAATAATTTTGGAAGGAGAGGCATCTCTAGAAGAGGGAACACTGATTGGAGAAATAGGTGGAGTTACAATAGGTGAGTTAGGCAGAGAAGAAGAAATTCCCAATTCTAGCTATACACCTGCTTATGGAGATAGAGTTTTCTTTTCTTATTGATTTGTGGGCCTATCATTAGTCTCTATTTGTTCCACTACTAGTTCTTCAGTGATTTGCTTTTAAACCTCCATATCTGTTGTTCTTGATTTTTTTCTACAACTTGTGACTTCATTGTCACAAAGATGATCCTAGGCTTATGTGGTCTATCAGAAAAAGGGACATCACTTTTATTCTTCATCCTAGTTTCCACTCTTGTTGTTTCCTCTTAAAATTTAGCTTTTGATCATGTGATGAACTCTTTCAAGGTGATTCCCTTATTCGCTAACCAATCTTTAATGTTTGCCAATATTAGTTCGAATCTTTTCCTCAAAGAAGTCAACTCCTTTTGAGACCATTGGGTTGGAGGAAGAGGGGCATCAGTGATTTTTTTAGTATGGTATCTATTGTTGATCAAATCCCCATCATCCACTAGATTCTTAGAGTAATCATCGAGTCCTAGATATTCTATCTGCTTAAGAGACAATCTATTATAGTCCATTTTTTTGATGTCTTTTGTAGTTCTCAAATCAACCCAAACATCTTTGATCATAGGCTCGTGAAACTGGGTCTTCCTCTTGATTATATCCTTTACACCTTTGTAGTCAAAGTTTGGTCTCCTTTTGAAATGCTTCATGGTTACTAGTTGCATTTCAGTCTCCATAACTCTAGCTTTTCCAGAGGTCAATACTGAGAACCTACCAATTTCAATCAGGAACCTAAAACTGGGTTTTTTGAGTTCCATCTGCTTTTTGTATATGATGATTATTTGCCTACACAACTCCATCAAAACCAATTTGTTTGAATGGAATCTTGGGAGCATATAAGGATGACCTTGGAAAAAGACAATCCATAGATAAGAAAAAGAAGGGAACTATAAGAACATACATTTGAAGTCATTCACAACTATCTAGGATTCATCTGACACTCTTTTCTATTCTAATTGGGGATCAAAGAGACACAAAAATATTGTGAAAAAATCATCATTTACCCTCCTAAAATGATGGACAGAACCCTTCAATGTCAATTGAGAGTAATATTGATATAATGGGGTTACCTTCCTGTCTCCTTCTGATGTCAAACCTGGGAAGGTTCTCATTGACACTGCAATATATACCAGGTATGAAGTCATGTAGAATTTAGAGGTAGTAGATACCTTCATCAATTGCTCATGTAGAGCATTTCTGATTTGTTCTTTCTAGAAAATGACTTGTTTGCCTTAGAGAATTATCTTAATGAAAGGGTACATCCATTCATGAAATAGTGAGGAAGAAGGTAAACCTCTTACTCTATTGAGAAGGGTGATCAGGTCACTGACTTCTTCTACAAAATCACTATTTGGAAAGCTTCATGGCCATCTTGACAAGTTTGCCCTTAGAGTTTTAAGCCATCTATTGTTGATTAATTTCTTCATTCTTTCAGGATCTTTGTCATAATCCCTTTATGCTTCAATGAAATTGATCTTTAATACTTCAGTAGTGGGAGGGCACATGAACACTTTGTCAATGAATTTAGAGTCTAGTCTAATCACCACATTACCACTAGCATCTAACACAACCCTAGTATCCTTATTGTAGAACTGAGCACACTGGAGAATAAACTCTGTATTGTGAGTAGCTACAAGAAAAGAAGAGACTAGATGAATATTGCTCTCGATTATCTTCTTCATTTCATGGTTGGGATTGCTTGATTTGGTTCTTTCCATGAACTCAGCCATATCCACGTGGCCAATCTCTATATCCCTAATGTCATCGACATTAGAAGTAACTAAAGTGATTGGAAAAATAACTTGATACTTGTACTTCATTATCTTTAACTTTTTTAGAGAAACCTCAGTCATCTGGAAGGGCTTTTATCAAATGGATGTCGATGAAGAAGGATCCTTGAAAGAAACTGCAACAAGAATCATGATCGTGTAATTAGGGAAAAAATTAGCAATCTAGGAAAAATGCATGTTGGTGATCATTACCATGGGAATGCACTTGAAAGGTCTAAGGCATGAGAAGGCTAGAAAATCAAAGGGAAGCGGGCTCAAAAAAATGAAAAATTTAAATTTCTTAGAGTTAGAAAAATTTGAGGAAATGCATGTAGGGGCAGAAAAATTTGCCACCCTTGCATGCGGGGGAAAGTCTGTTGATGTATAGTTAGAGATTTTTACCACCTTTGTATGTTGGGTTTATGCATGGGTGGTAAAATTTTCCACCTATACACTAGTGTAAAACTTGTGTAAGGGTGGTGGTTTTTGCCACCCTTTCACGAATGTTAAAGGATGGTGTAAGGGTGGAAAAAAACACCACCCTTGCACTAGTTCATTTGGTATTGTGTAAAGGTGGTGATTTTCACAACCCTTACACCAGTTAAGGGTTTTTTTAGATATTTATAGGTTTTTGAGTTTTTGAGGGGAAGAGGGAGAAGAAATAAACAACCTACAAAGGAAAAAAGAGAAAAACTAGAACTTAGAAGAAAAGAGAAAGAATGAAAAGAAAACCTAGAAATAAAATAAGAATGCAAAACCCTACGTAGCAAATCAAATTCCCATGCTTGAAGCTAGAAAAATTATGATCTTACTCTTTTGTGTAGTTTAATGGATGTAGGGAGGAGTCAGACAACTTGGAATGAATCAAATGGGGCTCAAATCAGCATAAAAAGGGTGAAAACTGACTCGAACCACTCATCGCATGTGGTCATAAATGTTGCATGTGAGAATTGAGATCGTGCAGGGGTAGTAATTTTTTTTGCCTCTGTATGATGAAGAGAAAGAAATATAAAAGAGTGGTGAAAATCACTGCTCCTGCATGGATGTGCTTGAAATGCAAGGGTAGTGATTTTTGTTACTCTTGCATAGAAAGATGTAAGGGTGGCAAAAATCACTGCCTTTGCATCTGAGCACAAAACAACATGCAAAGATGGAAATTTTTTCCACTCCTACATGTGAATGAAAAAACATGTAAGGGTGGCAAAAAATGCTGCTCTTGCATGTAAACGAGGAACACTAACTCCTTAAAATTTATCAAAATCTTGATGTTTTGATTGCATCGAGACTACAACAAATTTCACTTTTTCTAAGAAATCGTAATGAGGGAGGGTTATGAAATTTTCAATTATTTAGTAAAATATAATTGAGATTAAGATAAACTTGTCTTGAATGATGAACTTAGAGTGAAATGGACAAGTTTCGTAGGGGTTGTTCCAAAAATGAGCATAGCTAATTTTGGGAACAACATAACCAAGTCATAATAATAATTATATGTGTTTATAGAGATAAGATATAAAACAATCATAAAAGAGAACAAGATAACCATAAAAAAGGAACTCATGAAGAAGTATGTAATTATTAAAAATAAATCATAAGAAAACATAAGAATAATAATGACATCATAAGCCACATGTAGTGTGAAACAAAAGTCATTATGTAAGATAGATAAGAATTTGACACAATCTCAAATGATATAAAATAGATAAATGTAAATTTTGATCATACGTCCAATCCAAATGAATAAATACATGAAATAACACCATGATTGTGTTCATAAATACTTATATTTTATCCACACACATTATCCATAACATCTAATAAGTTTTATGAAGCTAAACTTAGACTATAACCAACTTTGATTAATCTTTAGGGAAAGTTGAGAACATACTTCATGTCAAATCTCCTCAATGAAAAATGTAGGAATTCATAAAGGATCATGTTTATTAGGACTATCATGTAGGTATGTTTATGAGAAGTAATGATAATGGAATCTATAGGATATGAATGGGTCACTAGTGGAGAAGGGGCCACCGAGGAAGGAAGATCCATGGGTGAGGGAATAATGGGTGGAGAAATGGTAAGTGAAGAAAGGACCATAGGTGGTTGAAGCATAGGAGAATAAGGGGATCACGATTTTGAGGGTGACATGTGGGAGGAAGGGTATTAGGTGTAGGAATTATCATGAGGTCATCCTTGAGATGTTGTTGAAGAATGCAACAATGATCAATGTGATGAGTACCACATTGGTGCTAGAGATAATATACCTCTCCATATTTGGGAAGATATTCATGAAATATTTTGAGGAGAGGTATAACCTTGATTTTGGTTTGAGGAATAGTGGGATGCAAGGTGTTTATATATTGTAATACCTTATGACAATGCATGGATGAATGATTATCTATGTTGTGGAAGCAATAGATATGCTTATTAGTAGACTTTAGAAGTGTACTAATAAAAGGAGTGGAAATGAAATCCGAGGAAGGTTGGTGTAATAAATAGCATTTATTCTAATGATAGATAAATTTATGAATATCATAATATGGTTGATCATCCCATTTGGTAGATAAAGGATCAAGGTATGATAAAGGGATCAAACCATCAACAAAGGAAGTTTGGTTTGCTGGAGAGATTGGGTGAGGTTTGACGAAAGGAGAAATAAGATTTGAAACATGAAGAGACTCAGCTAGATAGGGGAGTGGGAATATGATCTAAATTGGGCTTAGCTAAGGGGGGGTGGGATGTATATAAGGATGAAGGAAAATTACAAGTATCCTAGGGATAAGTCAGCTAGAGGGGTCTTAATATTTGGTAAAGTGATAAGGACCAGTCATAACACTATTTATAAGCATACTCCTATGAGGCTCTTTAGAAATTGGAGGTGTGTACACTATCTCTACCCTATTAACAAGAGTGAAAATGATAATATTAAGAATTATATAAGATGGAATGCTAGAAGATATATGTAAAGACTGAAGTAAAGAGGAATGATAATGAATAATTTTAGCATCTCAACCCTGAACAAGACCTACTAAGAATTGATCATGTAAGATATAACCATCATCATATTCAAGTGTATGAATATCAATAGCATAGGTAGGGATGCAATTATCATTTAATGTGGTATGATGAATGAATTTATGAATCTTAGTTAAGATAATGGGTATATCATCACTAGGTGGTTTACAAGAACATGGTTTCAAAGAAGGTGAAAGTTGAGAAATGAGATGAGGTGAGAGATTTGAGGCTTTTATTTTGAGATTGATCTCATTAGGACATCATCATATACATATAGGATATTATGTGGTATATTCTTGATGAGTTTAGGATGACCATTGTAACCTCAAGTGGAGTTGATAGGAAGTTAAACTGCTGAGATTCATGAAAGCGAACATTCAAAAAGGGTTCAAGTGTTAGAATCTTGAATACAACACAGTCTTGGAATTGTTCAAAATTCTAAGGGTTAGTGTCACCTTAAATCTTATAGATAGCTCCATTGTGGGTAAATTTTACACATTGTCAAGTGGAAAAGGAAATTTTTCTCATGTGATGAGTCCATGGCCTACTAATAAAAATGTTATAAGATAGAAAAAAGTTTAAGATCATCACCTTCACTTGAATAGTGATAGGTGGGATGGTGATAGGGAGCCACACATATCCTAAGGGAGGCATTTTACTTCAGTCATAGCCTTAGTATGTGTTGCATGTAGAATTAAGGTTAATTTCAAAATATCAAAAGGTTTTAATAGAATTGAGAAAAGTCACACAAGTTCTTGAACCCTCATCAATCAAGGCATTTTTGACTTGGATATCACCAATTTTTATACTAATAAAAATTTAATGATCATCCACACAAAGCAAAATCTCATCAAGGATCATAAAATCAATGGGGAATTTGAGGGAAAGAGATGTGTCTATTTTTTCATCAACGTATATGGACATCTCTTCATACTATTGTAAAATGCTATCTTCTAATCTGGATAAAATGGATTTACATCTTACTAGGGTAGGATGAGGGATGTTCATTTCAAATAAGAGATACATAAGATGATTATGATGACATAGATAGGTTTTCATAAGTTCAAGAAATGGTATTTGAGATGGGAGATTAATAAGTTACATGATAGGATCCTACTCATCATAACCTATAAGGGGGTTATTAGAAAGAGGTTCATAGTGATGAAAGTGGTCCTTAGAAGGATGAGTTAAAGTAAATGTGATTTTATGTTGATAATATGCATGATGTTTAATTAGAGTACAAGTTTGTTTATTGTCTTAATAAGATGGGGTAGTTGATGCAAGTTTGGTTTTAGATAAATTAGAAAAATTGCTAATATAATTTTTAGTATCATTGGTGATGGGTAAAGAGGTTGGAGGAGTGGTACAAATGGTATGATACATGTTATCCAAGGGAGGTGTTGGAATTGGTTCATCAAATTATTTAAGGTCTTCTTGCCCTAACTCTATTTAGTGAGTTGGGGAAGACTCTTAGATAACATGAAAAGTGAGAGACAATTAAGGAGTGTGGATATGATGAGGATCAATAAAGGAAACCACCCCTCATATATTAGTCATATCAACCACATTATCTTCTAAAATTATGTCTATAAGCCTATCAACATTATTGGTAGGAGTAGGCTTATCTTTGTTGTCTTGGTGATTCATAAGAGAATCTTTAGAGATGTCCAAATGAGCATTATCTTGGTTCAAAGCTTGAGATTTAGTTTGTATTTCATGGGATTTGAAGGTAATTTCATAGGATTATTTATGTTTATGAATGATATAATCATGGTCAAAATTGGGAACAAGAAGGTAATCATATCCAAATTACATATTTACCTACAAGTATCATGAGAATGACCCCAAATAACATGAAACCAACAAAATTTATTGGGATCATACTAGGATTTCATGGAATGAGTGAGATCAATATCTCACAAAAGAGGCCTTGGTAGACACTTTTGTAACTCCACTAAGGATAAAGGTTTATGAATATTGATGTTATTTTTTAAAGATAAATGAGGATTAGTGATGGGGTTAGGAGGGGAATCTTGTTTCAAAACCTGGTTGGGAATAATAGCTTGAATAGTATGAATGGTATCATAATAATTAGTGACACCATCATTAGTAATGTGATGATTCATATTTTTATATTAACATGTGAACACTCATATAAGGTTTGGATGGATCAAATTGATGCATGAGGAAATATTGGTGCTTGGCTTGGTTAATGGAATCTTCTAAAGTGTGTGGAGAGAAAATTTAGACGCGATATTGAAACTTGGGATAAAGAGCATTGGTAAATAGATGAAATATGTTATCATCTACCATACTATGTTCACATTTGTTAGACAAGGTATTCCATGATTTGGTGAAAGATTGTGTGGTTTCTATCTCAAGTTACTTACAATTAGTAAAATAGGCCAATGTATTTTCAAGGAGATCACTAGTTTGAAACTCTCAGAATAGAGTATTGACTAAATGTTCCAAAATAGTGATGGAATCATATTTGAGTTGGTTATACCAATCTAAATCATCTCTAGAGAGAGTTTTTTCTAATATCTTAGTAGCAAAAAAGTATTTAACTTAACCCAATATTTGTATAGATTTCCAATTGTTTTTAAGTGGAAAGTAGGATCGGTTGACCCATTGTAAGTAATGGTAGGGGTAATACTTCCTATATCAATGTTATCAATTTGAGGTGTAAGAGGCTAATTTTGAAGGTGCTTGATTTTTTTTTGTTAACAAGAGGAGGTTCAGGGATAAGATTGCCATGGGAATCTCGAAGAGGATGTGGGGGCAATTTTGGTTATGCATTCCCCATAGAACCTATTGAGGGTGATTTTGAAGATGGATAATATGATTTTACATTTGAATCATTTGGTTAGCATAGTTAACATGGAAATCATTAATTTGATTAAGAGTTTGTAATAGAATTTTATGGGTTTGAGTGGTCATATTTACATTATTTGAAGCATTGGAATTGGTAGTAGTGTTTTAGGTACCACTATGGGTGGTATTAGTGACTTGAGAGAAATTATTGGTAAGTGAGACACTAGTAGCATGATTTGATTATGTGGAAAAAGATGTACTAGCAGAGGGATGAGAAGAATCAACACTAGGGCATGATTACCATGGGTAAAAAATAATGTAATAGTGTAATAATTGAGAAGAATGGATTTTAGAAGAGGTCCACTAGATGTATAACTTACCATGTTAGTAGAGATACTAGGCATGGAGGTGGAGGAAATCAAAGAGGAAGATGATATATTATGAGAAGGGTTCAAGACAGAAGGAAGAGGTATGGAAGTAAAGAAGTTAGTGTCCCCAAATCTATGTGAGAATGTGGGAGAAGGTGAATGGGGCTCCTCAGTTTGACCACATATCATGAGATGGTAAATAGTATAAGGATATTTTCCTTGATGTTGAGGAAATACATTGATGAAGATGAGAATTTTTGGAGTATAATCTAATTTAGGTTTATCTTCTAAGGAGAAAAAAGGGTTGTGAACTAAAGAGGAATGAATGGGGGTCCCATAATTTGTAGTGCAAGTGTATACATGTAAATTAATTTCATCTAGGATAGGAGCCATAAGATAATTATGGGAGAACCTATTAGAGTAACTTAGTGTTGTCTTCAAATAGGAAGTTCATGATTAGGGAGAAAGATTAAGGAATACTAATTTTATGCAAAGGTAGAGAGGAAAAAGGGATACAAAGTTGACTAAATCAACTTTGTTCAGTAATTCAAGAGGTAGATAAGGGTAAAAAGTCATACAAGTTGAATCTATATGGTAGGTAGGGTATGAAACTAAGATGATAAGGATATAGGGTTGATTAGGTCCACTTAGTATTGTATCCTGATTGGAAGAAAATGATATAGAGTCATACAAGTTGACTCTATATTTTAGTCTGAGAGATAAAGTAGGCAAAAAGGGATACACACTCATACATGTTGACTATGTACTACTGATAAGGGAAAACATAGTATGTAAGAGACTTTCATAAATATAATTATCGTGTGTTAAAATAGGGAAAAAATATGAAATATAATTGAAATAGGAATCGGAAGCAAACACACAAACAATTGGATCAATGTGAGTGATCTAATTGGGGTACACACCACAAGCCTTGAACTAACACTAGCCAATACATGTTTTTATAATGATGATCAGATATAAAGTAATAAAATTAAAACTAAATTCCAACTAAATGGTCATCCTAAGTGTTATTAGACTATTATATAGTGTTTTTAAGTGTAATAGGAAAGTTTGTTGAAAATAGGGAACTAGAAAGAAATATATGGATGGTTTTAAGATGTTTAAGATGAAAGGAATATGTGTTGGAAATGGTAATGGATTGGTATTGGGTCCTACCCCCTTACTTCCCAATCTTGCAATGATAAGGGTATCAGGTGTTTTGCCAATATATACCATTAATCACATATTTGTACTTGGCGAAAAACTAAGTTGGCTTCCCCCTTGGTGATGAAATCCAAGAAGGTAGGTCTTGGGAAGAAAAATGTTTAAATACATTTTAAATATTGTGTGATTTTTAGTGTGTGGGAAAGAATAAAATAGTGTAAGTGAATGGTAATTTAAAAAATCACCTATTTAAACTATGTGATTTACTTTAAGCATGCAAGCAACTAAAAATGAAAGTGTGAATTAATTACTAACAAATAGTTGCTAATTCCCAAATTTAGAATAATACAACATTAGTTCAGATGACACTATATGTAAGAAAATATAGAATAGAGTCAATTGGGTCACTACTATTTTATAGAATAAAATGTCTAGAATAACAAAATTGAATAGGTCTACTCAGTCTTTTAGATAGAAGACATGCTATAAAAGTAAGTTGACTCGTTCAACTTAGTTTTTTATAGGGTTAAAGTTTTAAATATTGCTAACTTATATAAAATAAAATTAAAATGAAGTATTGAAATGATTGAGAGAGAAAGAGAGGAACCTTGGTGCGTTGGAAGATGATTAGGACTGAAAATTTTATGTTGAAGTACCTTCAATATTGCTTTAAAATTCTACAAACTAGGCCAATTAGTTTGACCCAGTTCTATAAAACCTATATGCTGAAGAAGGATAAGATGACTAAGTCAACTTGTTTGAGTTGATTTGTTGATATAGATGCTAACAGAGAGACTAAGTCAACTTTTTTGACCTAGTTTATTGATCTAGATGCTAGTAGAGAGACTAAATCAACCTATTTGACCTAGTTTGTTGATTTGGATACTGACAGAGAAAATACTATGATAGAGTCGACCTGATTGACCTTGCATTCTTATTTGATATTAAAGAAGAGAACTATGTCAACTTATTTGATATAGTATCCTATATCTGATGATGACCTACATAGAAATAATAGAGTCATTTGATGCCACTATGTGTTAAATATGTGCATAGAAAGTTAGAACTATGCCAACTAGTTCAATGTAGTATCACAAATATAAAAAAATAATAAGATGATAGAAATTCAAGAGTGAAATAAAACTTGCAAGGGTTAGATTCACATTGAGTTCACTAGAATGTATGCAATGGAAGATGTAATAGACCTATAAATCAATCTTATCTCAAAGAATATAAATCTGCTTCTGATTGGTAACACATTAGATAATCAACTTCATGACCAATATGGATCCATTAAACCTACACAAGGAATCTATTACCATAATAAATTCACTAGGGAGGGTTCCAAATCCTGAAATCAATAAAAACTATGCAATAACCCTAAATAGGTCCTATGTTTTCATATTCACTAAACTAATAACAAAACAAGTAAATCAAATCTAATCTAGTGCTCATCAAAGCTTGTGGCACAAAGTGGGGGTAATATACATCAAAATTAAACATGTATATAATACATATACTCATGCCAATGTATACATAATCCTAATACATGGAAGATAATTAAAAATGCATATCTATTTATCCTTAAAAAGGAAGAATAGAGTTAGGAATACTTACTTTTAAAAACAAACCCATCATGCCTCAATCTCTCCCTTTCCCAAAGTGATTTGCAATAGGTTGTTGAGGTATGTAAGTATGACAAGGATAAATCATCTCTAGGGTACACAACCTATCAATGCATACAAAAGACTTATCCATAAGATAAGATCTATATCTTCAAATAAAGTATGAAACCCTAACCTCTCTCCTCAAGTAGAATGGTGGATAGGTAGATGCATAATATATCTTAATTTTTCTTTTCTTCTCTTAGAAATGGAAAAATGAATGTGTTTATATAGTTAGATCTAACCCTAAACCTTTCAAAAAGTTTAGGCTTACAAGGTCAACCCAGTTGACCTAGTATCTTAATTGACAAAATTAAACTAGTTCATGGACTAGGTTAGCTAGGGGCCAACTTAGACTCTAATAACTTTTGTCAATAATAATACAAGGTTGATGTGGTCGAATATGTAATATAAAATATCACAAAGAGGTTTTAGGTTAAGACTGGGCTAATGAAGGTGGTAAAAGACTAGAGAAAGGTAAAAATATGAGGAAAAGCTTAGTGGAATGGTTTTAGGAGACAAGTGTGTAGATACCAATTGGCAAAAAGGGATAATAATCCTATGAAGCACCAATGGTCTTCCCACTCCTTTATCATTGCACCC
The DNA here is from genome assembly GCA_037957365.1 of Torreya grandis. Lineage (NCBI taxonomy): Eukaryota > Viridiplantae > Streptophyta > Pinopsida > Cupressales > Taxaceae > Torreya > Torreya grandis. Next base: position 569,426 of record JARHVA010005944.1, on the reverse strand, counting down.
CTTAGGTCGTGCACTTATATAAATTGAGACTTAATGGGTTCCTCTAAGATATAAAACATCAGTGATTTATAAAGTTTGAAAATATTATGTGTATACAATATATGGAAATATTCTCTACAATGTCAAGATTTAAAAACATCTTGTAGTTTTGAAAGAGAATTAGTATACAAAAAGTTATGGATGAAAAATGAAATCTGATTGTAAATAGTTGGCATGTTAATAACTTTGAATAGTAAATTTAAATAGGGTGAAAATTTAATCATTTGATTTTATTACTATTCCAAGAAAATATTGTTATGAGAGACCCAATTGAGCCTAGAGGGTGACCATGGTGAGGAGATGACAACTATGACATGGTGGATGCCTAGTAGATATAGTGAGTGTAGCTTAGGTAAATTATGCATTAATTTCATTTTTTTATAATTTTAATTAAAATTAAACTAGATGAGAAAAATAGATGTTAAGAAAAATGTAGATATGGATATTTTAAGGTGAACCAAGGGTAGAATTAGGTACCAAGTATGAAAGAATCATATCAATAAATGCCTAAGGAATTTATGGTAAATGGTCAAAAAATTTCCATAAGCTAAGAACACAGTCAACCCTATCATCTCAGTTTACAAGGTGATAAAAATTAAGGTGTCTCAATGCATAGCAATAGGTTGATTTAGTATCATTGGGGATGGTCAACTATGTAATAAAAGTCCAATCCAATTATAAAAAGGATTAAATGGTTGACATAGTATCTTATGGTCAATGCAATATGTAATAGGTGGATGATACAATTTATTAAAAGAGATTGACTGCAAGGTATAGGGATGATATAATATACTAGAGATTATAAAGGCTCAATTTAGTATCAAATAGACTGATTGTGTTTATAAGAATGGGTTGACTATGTAACAAATGGCTGATTTAGTATAGAAAATGGTGAAAAGGTAGATTTAGTATGAAATAAGCTAATTGTGTAGGCAAAGGGGAAATATAAGACAAAAAGGTTGATGAAGTATTAAATTTGTTATTCTTTATGAATATTTAAGAATGTATTTTATTATTTATAACATCGAGATATAATAAGCTCTCTTTTTTTTGATATTTTTCAAAGGTGATAGAGATTTTGGTGCCTAGTGGATGCGTCTTAGATACCTAATTTGTTAGATCATTTTTTAGATGTGGATCAAGCTCAATGGGTTACCTTGGGGTTTAGAAGCATCACAAAGGTGAGGAGGATCCCACTGAGTTTTGATCTAGTCATCAAGTACCTATGATCATGGGAGTGACTAACCAACACTTTTTAATGGGAGGTGGAGGGGGACACGATAGAGGTAGGCATCACCTTAGAGGATTTCCATGCATTGTAATACCCCCCATTGGGATTTATTAGAATATCACAATTTTTTTAAATATATTTCCATGTATTCAGCATTATAATTCACCATGATAATGTAATTATTGATCTAAATAAAACATACATTACATGCTAACCAGAAATATAAGAATATAACAACCCATTTGATTATTGATCACTATGAAATAATTAACAATTCCTAATTGCATAAAATCCATAATGTAATTACATAATTCTAGCCAAAGCTAGTATAATATTTCGGTAATGCTTTCAATGGATTCATGATTAAATTTTACAATTTGATGAAGTATAATATCACAATAATAAATACATCACAAAATACAAGGCTGCACATAGAATGAGTTTCACAAACTCTAGTATATGTGGTAATCTCAAGTGTAGTATCCACATAGGTACTGATGTGTGGAGGGAGGTCATCATCTAAGTAATTTTCCATAAAAACCATAGAATATCAATCCCCTACACAATCCTCCAAAGAGGGAATGGTCCTCCTTTCACATATGGGTATATAGTGATGGTGTAGGAATCCAAAGAGACAAAATAGTACCTATGTGCTATAAGCTATGTAATACATGATGTTTACTATAAATAAAATACATTCTAACATGATATCACATAAACATTAAATCATATTAAACATTACTTTGGCCAATGGTTTTTTATAGTTAATATTCTTAAGGATCAGTCAAATTCATAAACACCATTCGATCGGATTACCTTCATCTAGAATTGGTGATGTTAAGTAAGCTAGGGAAGTCCATCTCCAACTTATTTAGTACTGACAGTGTGAGATTTGGTTAATGCATATATAACCAAGAGATTCATATGGATTACTTCTTATTAATAAGCATAAAACATGATAAATATAGAAATAATCAAAATACATATATTTAGTCTATAAAAATTATGCAAATAATCCCAACCATATGTTATACCTAAAAACTATATATATAAAAACAAGTACAGTCCACATAAGACATACGACCTGAGTATAATTATTCTTAGTTTAAAAGCTACTAATCATCAAAGTAACTCAAATTTAGAACTATCAAGATAATAACATATAATTAAGTTCTTTTCCATAAGCATGAATTACAACATACAATAATCAATCATTAATTCCATTTAAGGCTATGAATTAATCAATGATCTAGTTTTCATGTTATCCTTTGATACATATATGAGATGTATAATTTTACTATGGAAATTTGTATCCTAAATCATATAACTAATTATATTATCTACCATACTTACAATCATACTTCCCACATATAATATATTTATAATATATATTTACATTATTTAATTTCCTCATATAGGTATAACTGTATACAAGTATGAATACTAAACTGATCTTTATACCTATATATAATAAATAAATGCTCTCACTCAAATGTCTCATTTATTTTCAAACATATTTAATAACACAATATAATGACTAAATATATCAATATTAAATTATGTATTTTTCATCTGATAATAAACATAAAAATATAGGGTAGACTCATAATACTCATTTGGTGTCGTAATACATATGTATTATTTTGTATATAAATACACAAATAAAACCCAATGAAGACATTTATGGAATATGCCACACTTTTATCTCAATTCTGCCTTATAATTTTAAGACAAATGAAATATTTTATAAATAAAAAATGCATTTAAATATCTAAATAGTAAACCAACTATTTTATAACAATAAAACATTCAAATAATGAAGTTGATACAATCATCTCTATATACTTTTCCTTTTTATTGTCAAGTTCTAAGTTCTATTTGCATACTATCCTCACATATATGCATCATAATTTGTTATCTCTTTTATCTAATTAAAGCACATTAAGTGAAGATCAATATGTAGAGGATTTTCATATATGTGAATTTTTAAGCTAACTATCCTACTAATTTTTCTCAGTTGCTCTATAGTGTTTGTAATGTTCATATTCACATTCAACCCAAAATTACAAATCATATGAAAAGTAATAATAATTCAACGAATATGCCTAATAATATATTTGAATTAGATAATAAACTTCCCCAACTAGTAGATAGATTACCTAGACTTACAATGACTATTTTATATCTCATTATAAGACACAATAAATAACACAAGATACAATATATAACTCACAGATAAACTCCCAATGTTTATTCGCAAGTTTACAACTAATATATAGTCATTTATTATGCATTGATAGATAACACTCAATATATAATAAATTAGAGTGTAGTTTTATATATACATATAACATAATATAAATATCTCATAGTTTAACTATACTTAGGGTTTCCACATCAATGTTAATCAAAGTATATAAGACCAAACAATAAACTTTGGCATTTACCTTTACCAAGATTTGAATCTTGAATGACATTTGTCCTTATAATTTCAAATCAATCTATTTTCATATTTATATACCAAATTTGGCATGTTCATATAACTGGCACACACACACACACACACACACACACACACACACACACACACACACACACACACACACACACACACACACACACACACACACACACACACACACACACACACACACACACACACACACACACACACACACACACACACACACACACACACACAATAAAATACTATTGTAAAAACTAATAAACATGATAATTATTGTAAATAATATACAATACATTGATTTCAAAGAAATAAAATCATGTAATCATATAGTTAAATAGTAATTAATAAATTTAACAACCATAATAATCTATAGATAATTAGGTAAATTAACTTAGTGATAAATCATGATATGAAATACTTCTCCCTAAAGTTGGTCATCATCCCAATGACACTTATTCAAACACTAATTCTGAAAACATTATTCAATAGGAAAATAACATAATATGAAGCATCAAATCGAGAAAATAAGTATGGAAATAACCTATAGAACTCATCATAGTCCTCTCAAGTAGCACTATCCTCAGAATATTAGTCCCATAGTACTTTGTAATATGAAAATTATTTATTACACAAATGAAGTTTATGAGTGTCAATTACTCTGATTGGTTCTACCATGACCACCCCAAGATCCAGAACTTGCAAAACATTCTAATCCAACACATGTGAAAGCTCAACTATATAATTTTTAAGATATGATATATGGAAGACATTATGCAATAAAGCTAGGGTTGGTGGCAATAGAATCCTATGCACAAAAATATTGACCACTTATAAAACCTTTAAGGGCCCCACATATCTCAGTGAAATTTTTAGTTATTTCCTAAATTTAATCAACCTCTTCTACATCTTAGCCAGCAAGAACACTCTATCACCTAATGAAAAATACCTAGATATACTCTTTATATCAAATAAATATTTTGAATATCATTGGCATGTACCAATCTCTACCTGATTGATCTGACTTAATCTTCCATTTTTGAAAGCATCTTAGGTTTAAAGATTACCCTGTCTTTCAATCTATCCTAAATGATTGGTGTCCTACACCTTCTTCCATAAAATTCTTCAAATGTTGCCATATTCAAAGATGATTGGTATGAGTTATGGTAATAAAACACAACCAATGGAAGTTACTCCTCCCAATTGTATTTTTGATCCATGCATTTCATACAAAAGAGATCCTCTAACACCTGATTGACTCACCCAGTATATCTATTAGTCTATGGGTGATATGTAGTGCTAAAGTTCAGTTTCATAACCATAGTTAAATTTAGAGTTAACCAAAATCTATAAGTCATCCTTGAATCATAATTTGAAAGGATATTCTCTATAAATCTATGAAAATAATATACTTCCTTTAGAATCTCTTCACAAGTGTAGTTGCATCATCAATCAAATTGCCTCATATAAAATGAACTACCTTGGTTAGTTTATAAACCACAACCAAGAACATGTTGTGCTTATTCTATGGTAATGGTAAACCTTATACAAATCCCATACTAATCACCTACTACATCCATTATGGTATGTCATGTGGATATAGAAATCTAGCTAGATGCACATGTTCAACTTTCACATACTAACATTCCAAATAACATGACACAAAGTCTATTGTATCTTTATTAACTACTTTTAAAAAATATAGTGGTGTAACTTATGCCATGAAATTGGTTACTCTTATATGTCCTAAATATGGGCCATTATGTAGTTCCTTTAGCATGGTGTTCCTCAGATTCTCTTTATATTGTATATAAATCCTTCCATTGTATTTTAAAAGACCATCATTATCTATTTTGTATCCTTTATATTTAGGATTTTGAGCATTCTCAGATAATTCCTTACTAACTTGATCATACAATTCATCTCTTGGAGATAATTTGATCACTTGATCCTTGAAAGTACTCTTGATAGTAAACATGGTTTCTATGTACCGCATATGGCTTAGAGCATCAAGTACTCTATTTTCCTTACTTTTGATATAGTTTATATCAAAATAATATTTAGATAAGAAATTTAACTAACATATTTGATGAGCATTTAGATTTGGTTGGGTGAAGATGTACTTGAGTCCTAATTTGTCAAACTTAAGCTCAAATAGTTTTCCCAACAAATAATAACTCCAAACTTGAAAAGAATGCACAATTATTGTAAATTATAGTTCATGAGGGGCATAGTTCACTTAATAAGTCTTTAGTTTCCTTTATTTATATTCTATCACTACATCATAATGCATAAGGACTCCTCCAAGTCCATCTCTAGATGCATTTATGATCACTGATAATTGACCATTAGGATCAGGGACTCTTAGTATTAGTGTAGAAGTAAGCCTATTTTTTAATTCCTAAAAAGCTACTTTCCACTTATCTGACTGCATAAAACTTTTATTCTTACACTACAGAGAGGTAATCAGATTAAATATTTTAGAAAAAATTGGAATTAATTTCTTATATTAGCCTACTAATCCCATGAGACCTCTTACCTTGTGGACATTTCCTTATTCTGACCACTCCATAATGAATTTTATATTTTTTAGAACTATTGAAATACCATCTACATAGATAATATGTCCAAGACATTTCACTTTATTTTGGAAAAATGCACACTTAGATAACCTATTATACAACTTATGTTTTTGTAAACATTGCATAACTAGTTCTAGATGTTGAAGATGCTCTTCTTCATCTTTAGAATATATAAGAATGTCACCAATAAATACCAAAAAAATATATATCTAGATAATTTATAAACACACTTTTCATGATATTCATAAATTATACAAGAGTATTTTTCAACCCAAATGGTAATATTGTGAACTCATAGTGCCCATAACGAATCCTAAAAGCTATCTTTAGAATATCCTTCTCTAAGATCAATCTTATAAAAGATTGTTTCCCCTCATATTTTATCAAAAATAAATTAATGGATACCTATTTTTTATATTTGATTTATTTAACATTCTATAATCAATACAAAGCCAAATAGTGTCATCCTTCTTCTTGATGAAGATAAATAGTGCACCACATATCAACCCTTTTGATAACAACTCCTAGAGTTAAGCCTTTAATTAAATCAATTCAATGATTATCATTCTATATAGTGCCTTAGAGTGTGATTTTTATCCATATATGATATCAATTAAGAAATCAAATTCACATTTAGGAGGTAATCCTAGAAATTCCTCTAGAAACACATCATGAAAATTCCTAAGGAATGGCTAATATTTAAGATATGGTTCCTTATATTCTTCTATTTCATTTATATTGACAATAAATGTTTGGTATCCTATCCCTTGAGCCTTCTTCAGTTGTATTGTAGAAATCTGCCTAAGTCTTAACTCCCTTTTTTTCCCTAAATTTGTGTTTGATTTCCAAAATCATCTAGACACTCAACCTTCTTCTAGTAGCAATCAACCTTAGATTTATGATTTTCAAGCCAATTGACTCTTAGGACTACATCATATGACCCTAGTTGTGTTACATAAATATCCACTACCATTGTGAATTTAGGCAACCTTTTGAATTTAGGTAACCTAATCTCATCTTCAACTAAACATTTATCAACTTTGACCTTTGTCTCATTCCCATATTTTACCGACCATGCATTTTCCATTACTAAAACTTTTATAGATAACTTATTTATTATTCTATGAGTAATAAAATAGTTTGTATCCATTCTATCTATTAAAATAAAAATTGAATGTTCAAACAAAGTACATGATAGTTTTATGGGTGAAGCTTGGAATTTATCTTGTTGATTTGTCAACTACTACATGAATCTATAGTTGAAACATTCCTCATTAATTAATAAAAAAATTATTCCTTGACTTATATTGGGTAAACTCATGAGAAAAATGGTCACCTCCATAAACGAATCAACATCTAGGTGGTCCTTTCTTATCAAACCATTGGTTTCGTTTGAAACCTCCTTTAAAACCATTTCTTGGTTTCTTGTTACCTATACCACTATTGCATCTAGTATTATGAGTCTTGAAATTACTCTTCATTAGAGGAAATTTGAATTAAAAATAGTCCTAAGGAAATCTTTAAAATATAAAATATGACATATGAAAACAATTCAAAACACTTAAAAGATGACATCATCCACTAGGTTAAAATAAAAATATAATAAATTTTATATATTATATGAAACTTAAACAAACTCACTTTGGTTAAGATAACCATACTTTTTTTATTCCATCTCTTTTTTTTATTAGAAAGTTCAATTTTTTTTCCACATTCAATGATTATAGAAGGTATTGTGATTTTTTTACAAATAACATAATAATTTCTAAAATATTAACTATGACAAATAGTTTCATGGTAAAATGTACAAATATTATGTGAGCATCACTCATTTAATTTTATAAGAACCTAGATGTGTGATAGAGTAACCATTTTTTTATTTGTGTGAAATCCGTTCTAGAAGGGATTGTGTTTTCCTCCAAGAAATAATGGAGACAATTTATTAATTTCAATAGAACAAAGATTATTTTCTCAAATATTGTGTTTTCCTCAAAGATTAATTTCAATATGAATTTAGTGAGTTATTTTACTGGTGTATGTGAAAGTTTTTTTCACTTGTTTCCGAGGTTGTTCTCAAATATGAGCAAGTAAGTTCAAGACTGGCCAGTGTACCCTAAACATATTACACTTTGTGCTTTGTAAAAGAATAAAATTGAAGTAAAGGAATTGTCTTTAGACATTGGGAGAGTATTGGTTATTTAATTATATATTTCTTGAATGAGTTTTAAAGGGTAATAAGATGTTTATCATAGATATGAATTGTAAATTGTGTATGATCTATTTGAATATTCTATTATGTTATAATTGTATGCTCTATTTCACCATAATAATATGCATAGAATTGTTCAAGAAAAGGTTTTGGATTGAGATTGGATTTTGATAAGTATTATAAGACTATGTTAAGTTAAGTAAAATGAAAACAATTTGTGGGGTAGTGAATTTGTGCATGATAACTAATTAACCAACTTTCTATGACCATTTTGTGAGTAATTACATCTGAACATGCATTACAGTGGGTGAATATTAACTCAAACAAGACAATATAATAGTATTTGATATGTGTCATCTTGTGAAAAATTTTAGAGACCAATCTTGATAAAGAATTTATTTTCTTGAGGTTTACGGATTGTGTTTTGTATATAGCCACATTAGAAATGAGACCAATTCTATATAAATAAATATCAAACAAGGGATTAAAAGGTTCCAAATCATGTAACATGTTAACACAATCTTTATTTAGTGGTTAGCTTTAGTTCAAAAGAGATTAAAGAATTAATAAAACCCCAAATCATATCCTTCTCAGCTCTTACCAACTTTGTGTAATCCTGCATTAAGATTTTTGGAGTAGAGCCTTATAATAATTGTTGGAACCAATAAAAATAATGAAAGACTTGATATATATATGGTACCTTAATTTAATTAGAATATTTAGATTTGTAAATTGTGACACTATACAAATCTGTAATAGTATTGATGATTGTGCACATAATACAATGAAAGAGATCTAACATAGAGTAATATAGGTCACGAAGTACTATATATGTTGTCCATATAAAATGGATCTATTCTGGGACTATTTAAGAGTTTCAAATTCAATGATAAATTGTGTTTTTTATTTATGACATTTCTAGTAGGAATTCAAATTATTTTCAATTGTGGAGTCTAATGGAGATACCACATATATGAAATTAGCATGAAAGATTACCCTGTCAGTTGTAAAGAGAAACTAATGTAAAATTAAGTTGACAAAAGAGTTAATGGTTGTTTTTTAGAAGGTTATGAATGAGATAAAGAATTTTTAAGAGTTTATAAGAGCACACATAAGATGTCAAGAACTATAAACTAATCCTGTGAACCTTAGAATAAAATAATTGCATAGAAAAAAAGAAGCCATTGCCTGGAAAGAGAATAGTGAAATGAAGAGAAAATGTGAGATTAAATACATAGAAAGAGATAAAGACAAGTGTGAGAAAAATTTACAGAACCTTTGCATCAGAATGGTGACTGATAGGCATGAGAGGGGATATAACTAAATTTTTTGACATGCATTGACTACTTGCAAAAGTGAGATATGACACTAAGATATAGTAAATCCACTAATTTGGATCCAAGTAGGAAAGGTAATTTATCTTCATTCCATGAAATAATAAATACTAATTACATTTACTTCAAATCCCTTCGAAGGGTGATGGGTCACAAGAACAGTGAAGAAGCCTACTTGATTAGGAATGAAATAGTGAGTCCACCCTAAAAAATAGTGAGTCAACCTTCAAGACACATAATTATATTCATCATCATTGAATCATTATTCCTTTTCACCTCCATAAATATACACATAACTTTTTATGCCCTTGCATAAATATACACATAATTTTCTATGCCCCTACAAAATATGCACTAAATGTTCTAGAAAAGGATCACCTTTTATAGATGGTTAGTTGATAGAGGTGCAATAGATTCTATGTATCCACTACTATATCCTTACATTTCCAATAAGCAAATATTCCACCAATATTACTTTCTAAAAACATATGAAAGCCCCAAGTATGGGTGAGAGTGTCAAATGTATGAACTATTGTACATGAAAAAAACTAAAATAATATAAAATTATTGAGACAAGGAAAAAAAGAAAGGAAAAATAATTAAGTGGATTATTTTTAAAAATTATTAAGACAAGAAAATAGAAAAAAAAAGTAATTAAGAGTTTCTAAAAATTACCAAGACAAGAAAGAAAGGGAAAAATCAATTAAGTGAAGTGTTTTTTAGACATTTTGAAGGTGAAAATGGCCCCACTTAACTCATATGGTTAAATGAATTATTTTTTATTTGAATAATTTATTTGATAAAATAAGAAATAAATTATATTTTTTAGAGTTCATACAAGGCCCTTTTTAAACCCATATTTCCCCTAATGGGAGTCTCCACTCTTCTACTTCTAGTTCTTCATTTCAAAAGTTGGTTTAGAACTTCCAAAAAATTTAAAACTTATCTATGACTTAAGAAAGAGGTTTCAAATTTTTTTCTACTTGACTACCTTTTTGAAGACCTGATCCATGGTAGATGGTCCATGAACATCCACCTCTCCACCAATATGTGGTTTTAATCCCATGATGAAATTCACAATTTTGAGTCTCTCATTTGCTTGATACTGAGGTACATATTTTAGAATCTTGGTGAGATATTCCCAAACCTCATTCATTGATAGGTCTCCTTGCTTGAGTTTAATAAAAACTATAAGATTTTGGTTAAACTATAAGTATGGAATCCATCATGATCTAAAAAGTGTCATAAATTACTCCCATGTAGTGGGGGTTGAGTTAAGAGTCATTTCCAACTTTTTATTAGCCCACCACATGGTTGCTTTACCATCCAACTAGTAAACTCCCCAAACTAATTTGGTGACTTTAGAGTAGCTTCAAATATTAAAATACTTATCCATCTTGTTCAACCATGCTTCATCTCCGTCTTCCATCATGGTTCCATCAAACTTTGGTGGATTCACCCTTTTCATATCTCTATCTAATTATACAGTTACTCATGATTTCACATCCTAAGGCACTTATTCATGCATCTTCTCTTGAGGTATTTCCTACTCAACAAAATTATCTTCATGCACATATTGATGGGCTTCCTCCTCATGTCCATGAATTTCTTATTCTAGGGCTATAATCTAGTCCCTAGATTCATTCATGACTGCATGAATTTGATCCAACTTGCTACTTAGTGAAAAATTGATTAGGATTAAATAGAGGGTTATTATCATTGACATTTGAAGGATCCTCACTAGATGATATAGCTTGTAATATTTTACTTTATATTAAACAAAAGGATATGAAAATGTTAGTAGACTCATTAAGTCTTAGAGTTTGAGCCACAACTCTGATACCACAATGTAACATCCCCACTGGGATTTACTAGAATAACCCATTAAAAGAAAATTTTGTATACTCAACATTAAAATTCACCTTGAGAATATAATTAGTGATATAACTAAAACATACATAACATACTACCCAAAAATATAAGAATATAACAATCCATTCAGTTGTTGATCATTATGAAATAATTATCAATTCATAACTTCATATAATCCATAATGTAACTACATAATTCTAGCCATGGTTGGTATAATATTTTAGCCACCATTGTAAAATTAATCATGCTTAAATTTTAAAATTTTATCAAGTATAATATCATAATAATAAATATAGTACAAGATATAAGGATCCACAAAGCATGAGTTTCACAAACTCTGATATTTGTGGTAATCTAAAGTGTAGTATCCACATAAGTATTATTGTGCAGAGGGAGAGAATCATCTAAGAAATTTTCCATACCAACCATAGACCATCAATCCCTTGCACAATCCCCCAAATAAGTAATGTCCCTCCCTTCATGGATGGGTGGATAGTGATGGTGTAGGAATTTAGAGAGACAAGCTAGTACCCATGTGCTATAAGATATCTAATACATGATGTGTACCATAAATAAAATATGTTATAACATGATATAGTACAAATATTTAAATCATACATATAAAATGATAGTGTTTAACTAAACATTAATTTGGCCACAATTTTCTCATAGTTAATGATCTCAAAGATAAGTCAAATTCATATATACCACTTGATTGGATTACCTTCATCTAGAATTGGTGATGATACATAAGTTAGGAAAGTCCTCCTTCCACTTCTTTAGTACTATAAATGTGAGATTTGGTTAATTCATATGTAACCAAGAGATTCATATAGATTACTTCTTATCAACAAGCAAAAAATATGCTAAGTATGAAAATAATCAAAATACATATGTTTAGTCCATCAAAATTATGCAATGAATCCCAACAATATTATTTACCTCAAAAATAATATATGTAAACAAGTATAGTCCACATAAGACATACCACATGAGTTATTTATTCTTAGTTTAGAGGATACTAATCATCAAAGTAACTCAAATTTAGAACTATCAAAATAATAACATTTAATTTAGTTATTTTCCATAAGAATGACTTACAACATACAATAATTAGTCATTAATTCCATTTAAGGTTTTGAATTAATCAATGATCTAGTTTTTATGTTATCCTTTATACATATATGAGATGCATGCATTTAACTATGGAAATTTGTATCCCATATCAGATAACTAATTATATTATCTACCATACTTACAATCATACTTCCCACATATGATATATTTATAATATATATGTACATTATTTAATTTCCTTGTATAGGTATAATTGTATACAAGTATGAATACTAAACTATTACTTATACCTATATATAATAAATAACTATTCTTACTCAAATGTCTCATTTATTTTCAAACATATTTAATAACATAGTCTAATGAATGAATATATCAATATTAAATTATGTATTATTCATATGAGAATAAACATGAAAATATAGGGTAGACTCATACTACTCATTAGGTGTCTTAATACATATGTATTATTTTCCATATAAATACAAAATTAAAAATGAGTGAAGACATTTATGGAATATGCCACACTTTTATATCAATTTTGCCTTACAATTTTAAGACAAATGCAATACTTTAGAAATAACAAATCATTTAAATCTCTAAATACTACATCAACTATTTTAGAACAATAGAACATTTAGATAATGAAGTTAATACAGTCATCTTTATGTACTATTCATTTTTATCATCAAGTTCTAAGTTTTATCTTCATATTATCCTTACATATATACTTTGTAATTCGCTATCTCTTTTATCTACTTTGAGCATATTAAGTGAATATCAATATGTAGTGTATTTTCATATATGTGAATTATTAAGCTAACTATCCTAATAATTTTTCTCGGTCACTCTATAATATTTATAATACTCATATTCACATTCAACCCAAAATTTAACTCATGAAAACTAATAATAATTTGACCAATATGCCTAATAATGTATTCTAATTGGATAATAAACTTCCCCAACCTGTAGAAAGATTACCTAGACTTATAGTGATATATTTTTATCTCATTATAAGACATAATAAATAACATAGGATACAATATATAACTCACAGATAGACTCCCAATGTTTATTCACAAGTTTATAACCAAAACACAATCATTTATTATTTGCTAATACATAACACTCAGTATTTAATAAATTAGATAATAGTTTCATATATAGACATAACATATCACAAAAAGCCCACAGTTTAACTATACTTAGTCAAGGTTTCCACATAAATGCAAAACATAGTATATAAGACCAAACAATCTACTATGGCATTTCCCTCTACCAATATTTGAAGCTTGAATGATGTTTGTCATTATAATTTTGAATCAAATTATTTAAATATTTATATACTAAATTTGGCATGGTCATATATATATATATATATATATATATATATATATATATATATATATATACACCTAACCTTCTATATATATCCCCATACATTTCTCCTAAAATAATAATCTAATGTTAAATACAACCTAGTTTCATTCCATATTGCCTTATAGCCTTTCTACATAGAGTTAATTCATGCTACAAAAATGGCATATAGACCTATGGTTTCTATTTTTATTAGGATTTCTTAATATATATATATGGTTTTATGGATGGATGAGCCATCCATAGGGCCTAATCTTTATATATTTATATCTTAATAACTGGTATCTACATGAAACCCTTATCTAATATATCATACACACAAGAATTCAAATGAATTACCAACTTGGTAGAATTTATTCCTATTATTTCATGTTGAACTATTTGATATATGTTGCTTTCTATTTTTATTGCCATATATATCTCTCCAATCTCCCATTTCAAATCTTGTCCCTTTCTTTCCTTTTTATTGCTTCCCATCTCCACCAAACCTCCACTAATTCCTCCCACTTTCCTTGACTAAGAATGAGACCAAAATTATGTATGGTGATAATATCTCCATAGTTCCACAGTCCATCAACTCACATGAAGGTTTAGTAATCAAATGATATTATTAATATCAAATTAACATAGACCAAAAACAACTAAATCACTCAAAACTTTCAAAGATTTTATCATTATTCTAATCTAAAATTTGCATGGTCATTGACTTAAGATGCCCATGGATAATATTTTACAAAATCCACTATTAAAATTATTACATATGATAACTATCACTTCACAAGTCCACTTAACATAGCATCCACATTTATGCATAATAACATTAGATAAAATTAGTTATTAATATAGTTTAGTTAGTGATTTAATCATATTAACACTAACATAGCTTCTAATCACAAAGTCACTAATGTAATTTAATAAAAATATTTTTTTTAATGTAATAATAATGTCAAGTACAATGATATTACATGTTACTTAGTTATTTAAATATACCACTATATGGAATATCCAAATACCTTTACTATCTTTTTATACATAATGGCATTAGGTCAAAATGATGATATTATAACAATGTAATCATTATTAACACCTCTCTGTATATACTATCATGAATGTCTTCTAGTTATATTTATATATCAAGGCATTAAGCCAATAATGAAATTTCTTAAATATCATTTAATAACCAGATGACATTTTATAACATTTACAAAGACATTTTTTTTTAGTTTATAGACAACAATAATAAATACTAATAAATTTTTTTACTAACTCAGTCAAAATAATATCACCCATAATCATGAATTCAATAACATGTAATGATTAATATCAACATCATACACTCAATCAATGTACTATAATCATAATGGAATAAAATGATTAGATCTACAAAAACATTAAACTAAAATAAATCATAACTAACACACACAACCAATTATCTAAATGTAGATAACATCAAAGACATACTAAAGCTAAAAACTCAAATAATGAATAATGAGTTATATCTATTGTGGTGTGTGTATCCAATGGGGAATGCATCAGATCCACAAATCAATCCTAAATCAGAGAAGATAGATCCTACTTATACCTTTAATTGGGGATACATTAGATAATTGAGGTTGTGACCAATATGTATCTACTAGACCTAGCCAAGGGATCTATTACCATAATAATATCACTAGGGAGGGTTCTAAATCCTATAGCTAAACAAAATTATGCAACAACCTTAACTAGGTCCTACATTTTCATATTCTCTAAACTAATAACAACTATAGCAAAATCTAATATAGTGCTCACCAAATCTTGTGGCACAAAGTGGGGGTTATTAAACATAAAACTAAATATGCATAAGAGAATCCTTATTAAGTTATGTATAGGTAAAACCCTAATGCATAAAGAGAGAAATATATATTCAAAATTCATTACTTATGATATTTTTATCTACTAGAAAGAGGAGCAAAGTTGGAGATACTTACCTGGAATATGAACCCATAAAGACTCAATATATCCCTTGGCCAAAGGTGATTTTCAAGAGTTTATTGTGGTTTGTAAGGATCAATAAGAAAGGCCAAAGCATCCAAGATTTTTCCACAAGACAATATTATTCTTTAAATAAAAACCTTAAGCTAAGAATCCTCAAGTAGAATTGTGGAAGAACATATTGTAAATAAGTGAAAATTAATAATTAACTCTTGTCTCTCTATGAAAGGTGAAATATATGTGTTTCTAAAGGCAGATTTAATCCTAAACCCTTCCAAAAGATTTGGCTAACAAGGTCAACTCGGTTGACCTAGTAGTGAAATTGACAAAAAACTAACTAGGTAATGAATTATGTCATCTATGCCCAACCCAGTTTATTAGTAAGCTTTTTAAATAACAATACAAGTTCAATGTGGTCGACATAGTCATGTAAACTAGCAAAAAGGGATTTAGGTTAGGGAAAGGGATAATGAATGTGGAAAATGACTAGAGGATGGTTCAAAATAGGAGGCATAGCTTAGGGGAATGGTTTTTAGGGGACAAGTGTGTAGATAGAAAGTGGTAAAAAGGGACAACAATACTATGAAGCACCAATGGTCTATCCACCCATTTTTTAGTGCACCCCTTAGGGCATGCATTTAGAGAGATTAAGACTTGATAGGCTCTTACAAAATATAACCATCAGTATTTGGTAAAGTTTGAAAATATTACGTGTATACATATTTCTCACTCAAATCTCATAATGTGTCACTCAAGTGTAATAGGGGATGGTGCTTCGAGAAAGAACATAGCAACACACAATGCTGAAGCTAAAAAAAAGTTATAGTATTTTAAAGGAAAAATAATTAAAATTTAAATGACTGAAAGGCAAATAACTAAAAAGTAAATGGGTGCATACCTTGACATACCTTTATCATTGGATGGTTTTTAGTGTGTTTGTAGTTTTAATTGTGGATGGCATAGAAACTACTTTTGATAAACCCAAGGATATAAAACTAAATATAAAAAACAAAGAAATTCAAGAATCCCAAGATAACTCATGCTATGTGGATGGGATGTACTTATAAATTTGGAAAGTTGGGGTGACAAGTGATGTGTTAGACCAAATTACCAAGTCAAAATTTAGAGTAAATCAGGTAACCAAAATGCCCTGGCTACTAAAGACTAAAAAACTCAAACAAGTAAACCTTAAGTAAGAAAGATAAACTCACCAAGTCAAACCAAAGATACATGCAAAATAGTATGGTAATCAAACATAAAACTAAAAGTAGTAAAAATCCTTACTTAAACATATATAGGCAAGAAAAAATGGTAAAACATTACTGACAAGTGAACAATAACAATCCTTACTCAGTCATCAATGGAAAAAGGTGCATAAAAGGGAAAACAACATTGGTGAGTAAGAAGTAACAAGCCAACCTCACTCAATAATTGAAAAATTACATGAAATTATAAATTGATGTAGGTGTCCATAAAAAGGCTATTAAAATAATGACAAATGGAAAAATAAATCAAAGTATGTCTATAAATGTAAAGCCACAGTGTAAAGAAAGTAATCCATAGTTTCTCAATCATATTGTTTTGCTCTAAGGATAGATAAAACTAAAACAAAGTAGTGATAGCATGTTTTTAAGATGTGAATAATAATGAAGTATAGAATATGGAAAACAAATTTAGAATCACACTTTACCTATCAAGGTGGGAAATGAAATGGGTGGAGGGGAGAATCAATGAAAAACCAAGGTAGAGGAACTCTTTATTGAAGTCAAGACACTCAAATTAGGTTTGTCAAAATAAGAGGAATTTTGACCTTAAGCACTCTAAATAAATTATCTTAGCCACATAAGTCTTAGGTCAACAAATGAAGTATGTAGATCATTCCATGAAAGTTATATGCATGAAAATTAAAATTAACCTACCTTCCCATAATGTGTTTCCTATTCTCAAAAACCACTTATAGAGTTGTCAGTCTCCTATGAAGATTAGGTACTTGCATAAAAAATTAGGTAGCACCATAGAGTTTTTTTTGAATTCTCATATTCTAATCTACTATCCTACTACACCCCAATAGACCTTGACTCTAGTGTGAGGCCAATTGTGGAGTTTGAGCTTTGATTAGAAATAGGAGGTGTGCTTGTAATCATGTATTTTAGTGTGATTATAAATCTTAAGATTTTTATTTTACCTTTTTTATATCATTGCATTTTGTTTCAAATGGTTTGTCTTTTATATTTATTTATGTATTTTTCTATTCCTCCTCCATACTGATTTGGAAAATCAAACATGAGAGCTAAATATGACTTTAATTTGAATACTTGGGATTTGGTTACTAAGAGAGAGAACTTAGAGATCATGATGTATAAGAGTCTCATAAATTTAGGGGAAATAAAAGTGCTATTTTGACTTTAACCTTGTTTTATCCAATGTGGAGTGAAAGGAAAAGAAATCAAGAGGAAGGAAACATGAAACAATTTGAAGGATTTCAAATTACAACAAAATTGGAAAAATGGTAAAAAAGGGATACAATGACAGTTAAGTGTAATTACTTATCATAAAAATGAGGTAAATTTAGGATAGCATGGTAACATAGGTTGTTATGAAAATTTTATCTATCAAAGAAGATAAATCTAAAGCTGAGAATAAAGATAAAATAAGGCATTGTAAAACACAATCCAGAAAATGAATGACAAGATGGTGATTTTATGACGAAGGTTAGGTCATATCCATGGTCTCACACTATAGCTCATAAAATATAAACCCATGTAGGTATACAAATCATGTGAAAAATAAATGGGAGGAGAAAAATAAAAATGGTATTTGTGAGGACGACTAGGTCCTATCCATGGTCTTAGAGTGTAACTCACAAAGAGAGACCTAGGGGGTGAAAAAAATTATTTAAAAAGTGAGAAAGTAAAGATAATAAAATTACATCATGAGGAAGACTGGGTCCTATCCATAGTTTTACAATTTAACTCATGAGAAAAAGAGGAAACCAAAAGACTAAAAGGAAGGACTAAGGTTTGTGAAAAGAGAGAACTAATGTAGAGGGTAAGACCCATCTAAATATCCTAAAAAAAGTGTTATATAGATAGCATATATAAAGTATGAAAATAAGGGAAGGATTTAGGAAAAATACTTCTTGAGGAATCAAAACTTGATGGCTTCTTTAAAAATATGCCCTTAATTGGTTTGAAGGTGATATGTGCTTGGACCAAGAATGTCTTTGACTAAATAAGAGCCCCACCATTTTTGGGCATATTTACCTTCTTTGTCATGAGTGTAGTCTAATTTAAGTACAAGATCACCAACATTAAATGTGAAAAATTTGAATCATTGTTTTATGTTATTTAGCAATATGAGCCTTATATTGGTGATTGTGTTGTAAATCAAAAATATGATGCTCATCAAGGAGATTGACAACATGAAAGCAAGCTTCATGTAATTTTTCATTGGGTATGATACCATTAAGAGATATACACAAAGAATAAAGTTCAAATTATAGTGGGAGGACTAATTTAGAACCATAGACTAGAGAAAATGGCTTTGCCCTACTGGCAGTGCATATATTAATGCGATAGGCCCAAAGAGAAAGATGGAGATGAAGGTACCAATCTATGCAAGTTTCATGAATTGTATTTTGGATAATTTTATTATTAATTTTTTTTAGAATTGACTTGGACATTACACTATGTATGATACGGTGTGGATAATTTGTGATTGATTTTAAATTTATCATACAATTGTTTTACATCTTTATTACTGAAATTACTACCATTATCTAAAATTATAGTATGAGGGATAACAAAGCGGAAAATGATTTTATTAAGGATGAATTTGGATATGGTGGTAATGATGATATTAACAATGGGCATAGTCTTGACCCATTTGGTGAAATATTTTGTGTCTATGATTATAAAGACATACCCATCTTCAGAGTGAGGTAATTTGCCTATGAGGTTTAATCTCCACATAGAGAATGGCTAGGGAGATTCTATTGTTTTGAAGCTCAATTGGAGATAAATTAATTAAATCATCATGAATTTGGTAAGGAGTAAACTTTTTATCAAATTTGATGGCATCCTTTTCAAGAGTGGGCTAAAAGTATCCCATACATAAGTATTTGCAAGTCTTAGCATGTTATCTACAGTGGCCATCATAAATGCCCCCACGTGCTTGTTTAAGAAGAGGATGAACCTCATATTTCACAACATAGTGGAGTAAGGTACTTTCATAATTATGATAATATAATATGTTATATCAAAATACATAATTAAATTCTTGTTTGTGAATGTGATTCTTTTTAGGGGAATTGAGGTTGGGAGGATAGGTTTGGTGTTCCAAAAAATGATTGTTGTTTTTGTACCATGGGCTTTATCAAATGGTGATGACCTCAATGTGGTAGATAATTTAATTTTTTCACTAAATAAAAGATGGATATTTTCTTATTTGGATAAGAAAAGTGGGATCTATAATAAAATGTTGTGGATGAAAAAAAGTTGCTGAAGAAGCAAGGGAATTGGTAATAGAATTTTAAACTCGAGAGATAGGATTGATAGTGAAAGAAATGAAATATTTAGTGATAGTGGTGGTGATTTGATGATAATAAATTATATTATCTCTTTTTCATTGCTAATAAACATTAAATTAGTATAAAATGAGTTTAAAATCACATAAAGCATATAGGTATTGGATATATAAATAAAGGGAACCTCTCATGCCTAAGATTAAAGATTTGTACTCTTTCATGTTGTTAGTGACATTTAATGTTAGGAAAAAATATAATGGGATGATTTTTCCAAGAGGCATTATAAGGATATAACATGCCCTAGCTCCTTGAAGGCATTTAGTGCCATAAAAATTAAGGGTCTAAGTATCCTAATGTAAATCGACATTAATTTTAGGAATTTCTTCACTAACTACTTTTGGTTTAGTGGTATCAGAGAGGATAGAAAATTCATTGAGATTAGTGTTTCAAGATCAATAGTGAAGTTATGAAAGTAATATTTAAATGATATGGCTTGGTTGATACCTTCAATATAGATAATATTATCATCAATAAGACTATCTTTAAAGTGGTAAGTAGTGGGCTTAGGAGCTAAAAAAGTTTATTAGTGATGATTTATCCTTTGGCAACTTTTGAGTAATAATTCAAAGATTAAATTCCATGAGAAGGAGCATCCACTTGACAATTATGTCTCTAGGAAAAAAGGATTTAGATAATACGTGACAAAGGGAATTAGAATTGATGATAACATAAATGGTTTGATAAAACATATAATGTTAAATATTTTTAGAGGAAAAGTATATGGTGATGCAATCACATTCAAATTTTGTGTAACATTTATAATAATTGATGAGGCCTCAGCTGATATAGTAGATGGCATGTTCTCTTCTATTATCATCTTGTTTGGTGAGCATTGCCCTATGTTATATGGGTGTGAAAGAGTTATATAGGATCAAAAGTTGATCATTTTAAGGGGGATGAAGAGTAGGTGGGTAAAGCAATGATTCTTTCATATTATCAAATGTTTTTTGGTAGGGATTTTTCCACTCTAAAGGAGTAACTTTCTTAAGAAGAGAAATTATAAAAGAGATATGGTAAGCCATTTAGGGAACAAATCATCTAATTATCCCAAGTTTACTGAGGTAAGTGTGAATATCTAGAATAGATCGAGGGATGGGCATGTTGATGATAACATCAATCTTGGTATGTTCAACATCATGCCATGGAGATAAACTAAGAATCCTAATAGTTTAGAAAATGTGACATTAAAAACACATTTGTAAGGATTTAGTCTAATTTTGTATTTAAAAAGGTAGTTGATTATGATAGCAAGATCATAAAGATGAGTCTTGAGACATTTATATTTAGTAATAAGGCCATCCACATAGGTTTCTACAATTTTGTGAATAAGATCATGAAATATATGAGTCATTACTATTTGATAGGTAGCTTTGGCATTTTTAAGGCCAAAGGACATTTTAACATAGCAATAGGTGCCCTATTCCATGGTGAAAATTGTCTTATGTTGGTCTTTGGGGGTGATGTGAATTTGGTTATAGCCCAAGAAACCATCCATAAGAGACAACATTTTATAACCAATCGTGGAATCGAGAATGGAATCTATTGAGGGTAGAGGGAAATTATCCTTCAGAGAAGAAAGATTAAGATTATGAAAATCAATGCAAATGCAAATGACCACGGTGATCATTTTCTAAATAGGGAATATGTTAGAAACCCATTTGGATTAGTCTACTAGTTTGATAAACTTAACATCAAGAAGTTTGATAATTTCTTTATGGCATAAGGTAAAAAATTTAGGTGGAAATTTACATTGTTTTTGGCATATAGGTTTGGCATAAAGATAAGTGATGATATTGTATACTATGATGCTAAGATTGTAAGGATTTAGTCTAACTTTGTATTTAAGAAGGTGGTTTATTATGATAGCAAGATAATAAAGATGAGTCTTGAGAAATTTAGATTTATCAATGAGGTCATCCACATAATTTTCTACAATTTTTTGAATAAGATCATGCAATATATGATTCATTGCTTGTTGATAGGTAGCTCTAGAATTTTTAAGGCCAAAGGGAATTTTGACATAGAAATAGGTGCCCCATTCCATGATGAAATTTATCTTATGTTGGTCTTTGGGGGTAATGGTAATTTGGTTATAGCCTGAGAAACCATTCATAACAGATAACATTTCATAACAAACTATGGAATTGAGAATGGAATCTATTGAGGGTAGAGGGAAATTATCCTTGGGAAAAGAAAGATTAAGGTTATGGAAATCAATGAAAATACGAATGACCATGGTGATCATTTTCCAAATAGGGACTATGTTAAAAACCCATTTGGATTAGTCCACTAGTTTGATAAAGTTAGCATTAATAAGTTTGATAATTTCTATATGGCATAAGGTAGAAACTTTGGGTTGAAATTTACATTACTTTTGGCATATAGGTTTGGTTTTGAGATAAGTGATGATATTGTCCACCATGATGCTAGGATTTTAAATATTTAGCCTAACTTTATATTTAAGAAGGTGGTCGATTATGATAACAAAATCATAAAGATGAGTCTTGAGATAATTAGATTTAGCAATGAGGTCATCCATATAGGTTTCTATAATTTTGTGAAAAAGATCATGAAATATATGAGTCATTGCTCTTTGATAGGTAGCTCTATCATTTTTAAGGCCAAAGGGCATTTTAACATAGTAATAGGTGCCCCATTCCATGGTGAAAATTATTTTATGTTGGTCTTTGGGGGTAATTTGAATTTGGTTATAGCTCGAGAAACCATCCATAAGAGACAACATTTCATAACCAACTATGAAGTCAAGAATGGAATGTATTGAGGGTAGAGGGAAATTATCCTTGGGACAAGAAAGATTAAGATTATGAAAATAAATGCAAATGTAAATGACCATGGTGAAAATTTTCAAAATAAAGACTATGTTATAAAGCCATTTGGATTAGTCCACTAGTTTGATAAACATATCATCAAGAAGTTTGATAATTTATTTATGGCATAAGGTAGAAACTTTGGGTGGAAATTTAAATTTATTTTGGCATATACATTTGGCATCAAGATAAATGATGATATTGTACACCACAATGCTAGGATTATAAGGATTTAGTCTAACTTTGTATTTAAGAATGCAGTCAATTATGATAGCAAGATCATAAAGATGAGTATTGAGACATTTAGATTTAGCAATGAGGTCATCCACATAGGTTTTTAAAATTTTGTGAAAATTATAAAGAAATATATGAGTCATTACTAGTTTATAGGTAGCTCTATCATTTTTAAGGCTAAAGGGCATTTTAACATAGCAATAGGTACCCCATTCCATGGTGAAAATTGTCTTATGTTAGTCTTTGGGGGTAATGTGAATTTGGTTAAACCCTGAGAAACCATCCATAGGAGACAAAATTTCATAACCAACTATGGAATTGAGAATGGAATCTATTGAGGGTAGACAAGATAGATTAAGATTACAAAAATCAATGTAAATGCAAATGACCATGGTGATCATTTTCTTAATAGGGACAATGTTAGAAACCTATTTGGATTAGTCCACAAGTTTGATAAACTTAGAATCAAGAAGTTTGATAATTTCTTTATGGCATAAGATAGAAACTCTGGGTGGAAATTTTGATTACTTTTTGTGTATAGGTTTGGCGTCGAGATAAGTGATGATATTGTACACCACAATGTTAGGATTGTAAGGATTTAGTATAATTTTGTATTTAAGAAGGCAATTGATTATGATAGTAAGATCGTAATGATGAGTCTTGAGAAATTTAGATTTAGCAATGAGGTCATCCACATAGGTTTCTATAATTTTTTGAAAAATATCAAGAAATATATGAGTCATTTCTCATTAATAGGTAGCTTTCACATTTTTAATGCCAAGGTCATTTTAACATAGCAATAGGTGCCCCATTCCATGGTGAAAATTATCTTATGTTGGTCTTTAGGGGTAATGTGAATTTGTTTATAGCCTGAGAAACCATCCATAAGAGACAACATTTCATAACCAACTATGGAATCAAGAATGGAATCTATTGAGGGTAGAGGGAAATTAACCTTGGGACAAGAAATATTAAGATTATAGAAATCAATGTAAATACAAATGACCATGGTGATTTTTTTCCAAATAGGGAATATGTTAGAAACCCATTTGGATTAGTCCACTAATTTGATAAACTTAGCATCAAGAAGTTTGATAATTTATTTATAGCATAAGGTAAAAAATTTGGGTGGAAATTTACATTGCTTGGCATATAGATTTGGCATCAAGATAAGTGATGATATTTTACACCATGATGCTAAGATTAATACCAAGCATGTCCTCATAGGACATATAAAATATATCTTGATATTTATCAAAAAATAAGCTAAATTTATCATGTTTAGTAGGTGTGAGTTCATGAGAAACTATAATTGGTCTAGAATATGATGAAGTACCATATTCAATGTGAGTAGTTTATTAGATAAGTATATCATTACCATCTTTGAAATGATATGGTGCATTATCTAAAAAATAAATTGGATTAGCTTTAGGGTCGATACTAGCAATGATGTTGTTGAAAAAAGGAGCTTTATTTTTGAAATTCCAAAGTTTGTGATGTTGCCAAGGAAGTTAAGGTTCCTGGGCATGAAATAACTAAAGAATAGCTTCATCTCTAGGAAAAGTGGGAATAGGACCATAATACTCAGCATATATTTTGAGAATTATAATTTGATTACCATGGTGATCATATTCAAAATGTATCTAATGAACATCTATAGCCTTAGCATCTAATGTAATATCGGGAGTAGGAGGATTAGATTGATTATATGAGATTGGTGCATCATTAGTTTCTTTTATGGGGGAAGAATTGGATGTAATGATGGGATTTGTAGGTGGTAAATAAGATGCAAAAATTTATAGAGGTTCATAAGGTATGGTTTGTTTAACCACCCAAGGAGTATTAAGAAGTAGAAAATTAATGGGAGGTACATGACGTTTAGGAGCTAATTCAAAATCCATTGAAATGGTGTGAACATCCCAATTAAAAACATGTATTTGAGCTAAAGTTTTTTGATAATTTTAAACATACAAGTATTGGGATTGAGTTTGGGCCATGATGTAGTTATCATAATAAGTTAGAGAGATGGTACATGCTTGAGATTCAAAGGGGAGTTTCACAAGGTGAAAATTTGAGATTACTGAACTTACATGGAGACATTATTAGAGGATCTTGGAATAATTTAGACACTCTATAATCATTACAAGTGAAGACATATTTTAGGTAAGAAGGTTCATGAGCATTACATGAAAGGGGAAATTAGTGGTCTCATCAATGAGATGAATAATGTGATCATGAGGTAATAAAGAGGGAGGAATCCACTCTGATATATAAGGAGGTAGATTATTAGTGTTGAAAATATGTTGCAAGTTATTGGGTTCATCATCATCAAAATTAATAAGAGTGACCTATATGTCTGGATTGATGTTGATGAATTTAGGCAAGGGTGCATTATTGATGGTAGGAATGGTAAGAATGAAATATTGAGATTTTAAATTGGGAAGTTGAATACTCTAAGGGTTGGGATTGGCCTCATGCTTATATTGTTTGTTGTTATGTAGGAATTTGATGCATTGGCTACTGAAAGAAGAAATGGCCCTCATTTTATGAGTCCAATGGTGACCAAGGAATATGTTATAAGATAGGGGCAAATCAAGAACCATAAGTTTAGTTCAAATAGTCTTAGGTCTGATTGTTAGGGGAAGCTAATTACAATCAAGTGGATTCTGATTAGTTTTATCAAATCCATGATAGGTGAGGTGGGTTCACTTGATATGATCCTTATTATATATAAGTTATTGGATGATCCACAAAGATGTCATATTAATTCCAGACCCCTCATCAACTAAAACTTTACAAATAAGGGTAGTATTAATGGCTATTTTAATGAATAGGGGTGGATCATCTATGTGAAAAAGGATCTCATCATTAATCATGTATTCTTCAAGAAATTAAATGGATGATTTGGAAGAAGGACAAATGTATTCAATGGTATGCATGTTAGTAGGTTAAGGCTCAATAGATGGTGGTTCTTCATATATAAGATATGGACCTTCAATTTCTTGTAATTGTTACATGAGGAACATATGATTATAATGGGAAGTAATAACTAACTCGATAAGTGGAATTCAAGGAATGGAATTAAGTTCTTTAAAAAATTTCCAATGGGATTTAGAAGAAGAACCAATGTGAGGTTTTTAATGTAAAGTAGATTTTGAAGGAATGGAAGTTGTTGGGGGTTAAGAAGAAGGGGGTGGTTCTTCATGGGCTTCCAAAGCTAAATTAGTGATTGTAGTATCTTTGAGAATTTGTTCTTCTAAAGAGGTTTTCTAAGGTTTTATGAGAGGATCTTTGTGAGTTGGTTTGGGATGATATTTGACCTTAGTTATGTTAATATATTGAGAATTGTTGTAATATTGGTCATAGTTAACATTAATAACACAACATCCTTGGTATTTTGTTGATGATTAGATGTGGGAAAAGATTTTTGGTTATCATAAGAAGAATATTTGGGAGCTTTTCATTTTTTAAAGGTGGTGTTATACTCTTGACAATGGAGTTCGATCATGGCTTCATGATTGAAGGAGTCACCAAGCATGTAGGAGACAAAAAATTAGTAATCCCTCAACAAGTTTCATGGTAATGACCAATGCCATCATGGAACCAACAAAATTT
Organism: Torreya grandis; assembly: GCA_037957365.1. Taxonomy (NCBI): domain Eukaryota; kingdom Viridiplantae; phylum Streptophyta; class Pinopsida; order Cupressales; family Taxaceae; genus Torreya; species Torreya grandis. Next base: position 542,002 of record JARHVA010005944.1, on the reverse strand, counting down.
ATTAGAGACATACCATTTAGGAGGATTATTGGGATAAGTAAAGGATTTAGAGGGTGGTAAGAATTATTTCATTTTTTGCACAATTAATGGTATATGAGAAGATGGGGGATTGTAACTTTGGAAACTCCTATTATGGTTTGAGGAATATTTTCAGTGATGACATTAGTATAAGTTTGAAAATATATTTAAAGGAGTTTGTTATTTGGTTTGAATTGCTTAATGATGAAGTATTGATGTTTGTATTGGTCAAGAGATTCATTAAGCAATTTAAGAGAAAAAGTTTAAACCTTAAATTGAAGTGGAGTTAAAGCAGTTATAAATAGTTTGAACATATTATCATTAGTCATGTTATAGTTGGATTTATGGGACAAAGATTTCCATCATTTGATAAAATCATGAGCTTATTCAGTGGGAGTTTTCTTATCATTGATGTAATAGCTAAGGAAATGTTTGGGAAGGTCAATATGTTAAAAATATTTATCTAGAGGATTGACTAAATCATCAAGTTACCAAAGGGAATGTTTGGGAGGTTGTTTGTACCATTCTAAAACATCGTCAATGAAAGTTTTAGCTATAAGTTTAGCTATGGAAAAATTATTAGTTTGGATCCACTCTTTATAAATATTGTCAAATGCTTTGAGAAAGGATGAAAGGTCTTTAAACCCATCATACTTGATAGTTGGAGATATATTACTAATATCAGTGGACATGATGAAAGGAACTAAAGGATCATTTTAGATATTCTAAAGTATTTTGTTATTCATGATAGTTTGAGGAATAACATTTCCTAAGGCATCTGTAAGAGGTGGAGGAATAAAATTTGGATTATCTTGAGGATTTAAAATTAGATTTTGATTATCCATGTTGATCAAATGATGTTGTAATTGAATCATTTGAGAGGTATCGTAAGTTTGCATTATGTTTATTTGTTGAATGAATTATGTAAGAAGTTAAGTCATATTAATTGGCAGGTTGGTGTTTGTAGGAGAACTCCCCAAATTGGTATTATGGGGAGGGTTATTGGAAGGTGGATTACCAATTGTATTATTGGATAGACTTGTGTCAATTGATCCCACATTATGCTTAAAATCTTGAATCTGAGAATTGTCTTTATAGGTACAAAAATGATCAGATCCACCTACTTCATCTTGAGGTGTGATTTGAACCATGTTAAAATCCATAGATGAAGGAGGGGAAGAGGTGCTCTAAGAATGAGGGTTCTCTTGGGAGGTAAAGAAAAGGAGAAAATAATACCCTGTATAGTGTCTACATAGATCTAAGTTGTCCAAAAAGATTCTAATAGGAGATTTCATGATTTTTGAGGAAATGAACATTATGCTAAGGAAATAGAGAAATAGAGAATTAAGTTGGATGGATAGAAGAGCAAGGTCAATAATTAGATATAAGGTTGACTAGGTCAGATATGTATTAATAAAAAGGGATATAAGGAGAGTACATAGTTAATTGGGTTAACTTAGTACTATTAGATAAAAGGCAAATAAGGACATAAGGTTGATTAGGTTGACATAGTATTGTAATTTGACTAGAAGAAAAGAGTATAGGGTTGACCAGGTTGATTTAGTACTACAAATAGGGGAAACATATTATAATAAGGATACAATATCAACTAGGTTGACTTAGTATTGTAACCTATATACTAAAAGAGATTATAAGGTTGACCAAGTTAAATTAGTACTGTAAATAGAGGAAAAGATAGTATATAAGAGACTATGTTGAACATAATCATAGTGTGCTAAACTAAGGAAAGTTTTTACAATGTAATTGAATCAAAAAAAAGAAGAAAACACAAAAATAATTTGATCAATAGGAATGATCCAATTGGGGCAAGTAACACAAAACCTTACAATAATGCTATCTAATGCAAGTTTTTGTAATATAACACAATGATTAGAGAGAAAACATTCAATTAAAAATTGAATGCAAAGTGTTCATCTTGAGTGTTGTTAGATTATTATAAAGTGTTATTTTAAGTGGCATAAGGACTTTGGCTGAAAATAAGGAACTAGAAAGCAACATAGGGATGGTTTTAAGTTGTTTATGTTGAAAGGGATCTATGTTGATAATGGTATTGGATTGGTATTGGGTCATACCCCCTCACTTCATAATCATGTAGAAATAATGTTGTTGGGTGCTTTGATAATATATACCATTAACCAAATACATATACTTGGCTAGAAAACCAAGTTGGCTTCCCCATTGATGATGAAATCTAAGTAGGTAGGCCTTGGGAAAACAAATGTTAAATGTGTTTTGAATATTGTGTGATTTGGTAATGTGTGAGAAAAGATAAAAATAGTGTACCTAAATGGTAATTTAATAAACCACATAATTATATTATGTGAGATATTCTAAGCATGAAAATAGATGAAAATGAAAGTGTGAATTAATTACTAGAAAATAGTTGTTAATTATTAAATTAAGAATGGTATAAAGTCAGTTCAAATGACACTATATGAAAATAATACAAAATAGAGTTGACTAGGTCACTATTATTTTGTAGAAGCAAGAATCTTTAAAAAATAAGTGGAATAGGTCGACTTAGTCTTTAAATGGAATATAGGCTATAAAACTAAGTTGACTAGGTCATCTTATTTTATTATAGGATTGTAGTTTTGAAAATAAAAAACTTGCATAAATTAGAACTATAATGAAGTACTTAATTGATGGAGAGAGAAAGAGATGAACCTTGGTGGGTTGGGGGATGATGAAGATTGAATTTTTTTCTATAGTGCCTTGAATGTTGCTTGAAAGTTAAACAAACTAAGTTGACTGGTTTGACCTAGTTATATAAAAACATCTTTTCTAAAGAAAGATAAGATGACTAACTTGAACTATTTGACTTATTTTGTTAATCTATATGTTGACTAGAAGACCAAGTCAACTTATTTGACATAGTTTTTATTTGGATGTTGATTGGAAGACTGTCAACATGTTCAACTTAGTTTGTTATCTAGAACTAAAGAAGAATATTGTGTTGACCTATTTCATCCAGTACATTATATTTGATGAAGACCTACATAGAAATAACATAGTCATTTTGATATGACTATGTGTTAAACCTACACACCAAAGTTAGAACTATACCATCTTGGTTGACATAGTATTATAAATATAAAAAAATAATAAAATGATAAAAATGAAAACATGAAATAAAACCTAAAAGGGTTAGATTCATGTCACATTCACAAAAATGTATGTAATGGGAAATGTAGCAGATCTACAAAATCAATTCTATCTCGAAGAAGGTAGATCTTACTTACATTTCTGATTGAAGATACATTACATAATTAGGGTCATGACCAATATGGATTTACTAGACCTATTACCACAATAATATCATGAGGGAGGGTTCTAAATCCTTGAGTTAAGAAAAACTATGCAATAACCCTAACTAGGTCCTATGTATTCAAATTCACTAAAATGATAACAAATAAAGCAAAATCTAATCTAGTGACCACCAAAGATTGTGGCATAAAGTGGAGGTTAGTAAAAATAAAATTATACATACACAAGATAATCCTAATTAAGTTATGTATAGGTAAAACCCTAATGTATTTAGAGATCACTATATTCAAAAGCCATTACTTATGTTACTTCTATCTACTAAAGAGAGGAGCAAAGTTAGAAATACTTACTTAGAAGATGAACCCATCTAAGCTCAACCTATCCCTTGGAAAAAGGTACTTTGTAAGAGGTTCTTATAGTTTTTAAGGCTCACTAATAAAGGATAAATCATCCAATGCTTCTCCACACAACAATATTATTCTCCAAGTAGAAACCCTAAGCTAAGACTCCAAAAGTAGAATTGTGGAAGAGCAAATTGTAAAGTAGTGAAAATAAATAATTAACTCTTATTGTCTCTCTAATAATGGAAAAATGGATGTGTTTATATAATAAGATCCAACCTTAAACCCTTCCAAAAAAATTAGCTGACAAGGTCGACCTGATTAACCTAGTATAAAAATTGACAAAAAACTAACTAGGTAATGAACCATGCCGACCATGGCTGACCTAGTTCTTAGTAAGATTTTTAAATAACAATACATGGTTGATATGGTTGACATAGTCATGTAAACTACCAAAAATGGGTTAAGGTTAGTAAAATTCCTAATGAAGGTGGTAACTAACTAGAGGAGGGTGTAAAATAGGAGGTAAAGCTTAGGGGAATGGTTTTTAGGAGATAAGTGTGTAGATAACAAGTCAAAATAAAGGGACAACAATCTTAAAAATCAATAATGATCCAGTCACCCCTTTCTTGTTCCACCCCTTAGGGCATGAACTTAGAGAGATTGAGACTCAGTGGGTTCATTTAAGATAAAAAGCATCAGTAATTGATAAAGTTTAAAAATATTATGTGTATATTGTGTATACATGGGTACTAACTATTCCTCTATCATCCCTTAACACCTCTATATATGACATCCTCTCTGATTATTCTCTCCCACCATAATTTCATGAGAGATGAATTTCTCATGCATCCAAGTCATGAAAAGAAGGTAGTTATCCCATAACATCATGATATATATATATATATCATGATGTTATGGGATAACTACCTTATTTTCATGACTTGGATGCATGAAAAATTCATCTCTCATGAAATTATGGTGGGAGAGAATAATCAGAGAGGATGTCATATATAGAGGTGTTAAGGGATGATAGAGGAATAGTTAGTACCCATGTATACACAATATACACATAACATCATGATATATATATATATATATATATATATATATATATATATATATATATATATATATAACACCTTTATATATGACATCCTCTTGATTATTCTCTCCCTCCATAATGTCATGAGAGATGAATTTCTCATGCATCCAAGTCATAAAAAGAGGTAGTTATTCCATAGAATCATGATGTGTGTGTGTGTGTACGTGCACGCGCATGTGTGTGCGTGTGCGTGTACGTGTGCGTGTGCATGTGTGTGTGCATGTGCGTGTTCGTGTGCATGTGTGTGTGTGTGTGTGTGTGTGTGTGTGTGTGTGTGTGTGTGTGTGTGTGTGTGTGTGTGTGTGTGTGTGTGTGTGTGTGTGTGTGTGTGTGTGTGTGTGTGTGTGTGTGTGTGTGTGTGTGTGTGTGTGTGTGTGTGTGTGTGTGTGTGTGTGTGTGAGATATAATACTAATGTAACAACCAATCAACATGATACTAACATAGATAATATATAATATAGCTATTTCAAAGTAATAAAATCATGTAATCAAAGTAACATATGACTATCCCATAATAATATATAACTTACAACTTAGTTAAATAGTAATTAATAAATTTAAAAACCATAATAATCCATAGATAATTAGGTAAATTAATTTAGTGAGAAATTATTATGTGACATGCATTGATTAGACTTCCTATTATTGGGACTCTGATCATATTTCATGTGTTGGAGATGGAGGATGAGAGGCAAGCCCTAGCCCATTGGGCAATAGGATAGAATAGGATTTATCATAGGTTGCATGTGAGTTTATTTGATGATTATATCTTGGCCATTCTATATATCTAAAGGGCCTTAATAGGAATTATGACATCATGAATGTTATGTCACAAGTTAGATGGGAAGGTACTATTGTATGTGGTATCCTTATGTTAGTCCATCCTAGAGTAGGGTACATTGTATAATATTGGTTCTATCATTTGGGTACAACTCATGATTGATATGTATGGGATGTTGACCTAGGGTTAAAATATGATGTCCCCATTATTTTTCTAAGTGCATATATCTATGAGAGATACCCTATGTATCATCCAACTAGATTATCCTATGTGATCGATGATAGGTTACCTCAAGCTATTAGATGGAGATAAGATCATGTAACATGTGTCATGCCCCATGTTATAAAATTATAAAATATTACATGAGGGAAAATAGTGTGGCATACATACACTAAAATTGATACTATATGGCCATATTGGGCAATTATTGTGATTAGGTTGGCACACATTCAGATCATAGGCCACTATAATTCATAGGTAGAGCCACATCTAGTATCTCATATACTTAAGTAATTAGGATAAATAGATCCAAAAACCCATTTAGTAGTGCCTAATTATTTGTCATGGTATGTTAGAGAGATGAGAGGGAGAGGAGGTGCATGGGTACCCACTGAGAAACTTGTTATTAAGCCTTGATAAGTGAGACCATGGATAGGGTAGGTATAGTAGCAGGAGGTGATAAGGCCTAGTGTTGAAGATGTTATAGATGTGGATGTTATAGGTGGGACCATGGGAGTGAAGCCATATTAGAGGTGATAATTTCCACTTCAAGCTCATCAGAGACAAAATCACTATTGATGAGAGGAGACATATATGAGTATTCATGCAAGGTGATCCTATAATGGTTATGGGACATAGTTGGACAATAGAGAGGCCAATAAGGATGGGATCATGATGAGTTCAAATGGTTACTCTTAATTTTGCACTTATGTGGAGGAAAATGATAGAGGAGGTGCTCAGTGGGTGAACACATGGAGAGAACATGGTTGATGATATTGACACATGTGATAAATGTCTTTATTTATTAAATTTTTGACATATATCACTAGTTGCATTGTCATTTATATATTTAGTGATACATATGGATTGATACTTTTATACATGAGATCTAATGTATGTTTAGTTTATATTTTTCATGTACTAGAGTGTAAGAGATCAGATGGGGAGCCATGATTATGGATACACACCATGATATTTTGGATGGGGTGTTGTCATATTATGATCTATCCTATTTGATTTATCTTATGGTACCATCTAACCTAATTTATCTTATCTAGTTTAGATTGGTGGGGGAGACTTCTTGATAGATGCATGAATGATAATATGGTTCACTTCTACCTATGAGCATAGGAGAGGGAGATGTTTGAGCCTAACAAGCATTATCATAGGAGCAAAACCCTCATATATTGACCACTATAACATTTGGACATGTGCAGGCCTAGGTGGCCAATGTATCGGGTTAGATCTATGGCTTGAGATCCCAAACTAACCCATTAAAATGCACCATTTAGATGGGATAGTCACATGCATCCATGGGTATCATGGCTTGGCCATAGGATAGGCATGATGGATCACAACCTTATAGACTTATCTATTGTATTTTGTACTTATATTATATAAAACTCATGGTATATACATTGATATGTAAATTTCTTGGTCTATAGTTTGTACTTGTATGTGGATGGATTTATGGATATATTTCCTTTATAGCACATGTACTTTACTCTTTTGTATATTCTATGGGAAATATGTGATGTATTTTTTCTTTTCTATCATTATGTGATACACATGCATGGTTAGAAAGAAAAGCATAATGATTTTGGAAAGTATAAATAATCATAAAATGTAATACCCACTATATCATGATGGTAAATGTATAAATACAAAAGATTAATAAATATAAGAAACCGAAATGGTAAAGTAAAAGGTTAAAAAAAAAATTTAACCATGTAAAAATATTTACACCAAACTAAAATAAATAAAATTCAAACTATATCAAGTTTGGAAGTATGATTTTTTTAATAAAATTGAAAACATGTGAAAACCAATGGTATGAGAAACAAATTAACAATAAAATTAATCAATCATACTAGATCAAGATGGGAAGTATGAAAAAAAAAAGTGTTAGTATAAATTACATTAACCATACTAAATCAAGATGGGAAGTATGTTAATGATGTGTAAATCATAATCAACACAAATAATTCAAAATTTGAATCGTGTAATTTTATTGTGACTTAGTTAAATATGAAATAATTTTTGGAATATATTATGAGGACTTGGTCCTATCTAAGGTCTTACATTGAAACTCATAAACAGAGCACCAATGAGGTAGAAACAATTGTAGCAATAATTTCAAGATGTTTTAATGTGGTAATTTGTGAGGAGAACCTAGTCTTATCCATGGTCTTACATTGAAAATCACAAGGTGAAAACCAATGAGGTGAATGGTAATAAGGTTTAAAATGAGGGAATGTTTTTTTGTGGTAATTTTTTAGGAGATCCTAGTCCTTTCCATGTTCTTATACTACAACTCACAATAGGAAATGCTAAGGGGAATGATAAGTTAACAAAATAATACTCATCAAGGGGAGAATTAGGATTGTTTTAATGAAAGAGGGAATGTAAAAAGCATGACATAGGCATTTTATGAGAAAACCTTAGTGAACATGAGGCATTCTACGTAAGAAGGAAAGACACTAAGAGTCTAGTGACCATAAAAATACAAAGGTTACATGCTCACAATAAGCACAAAGTTTTATAGGAAAATAGGTGGAATACAAAGATAAAATCATGAAGGTTATATAAATAAAGTGAAATGGACTTACTATCCCATAACATCTTCCCCATTTATCATAAACTCTTATATAATTTTTGGTCTACTATAATGATTGGGTACTTGTGTAAGAAAGTAGGTAGAACTTATAGATTATTTTTGTTTTCCTATCCCAATCTACTAGTCTACCACACCTCAATAGACTTCATATAAATCATTAGGCCAAATGTGGAGTTTGATATTCGATTAGGAATAAGAGGTGAATTAGTAATCATGTCTTTTATTATGATTAGACTTTTGAATTGTATGTTTCCTTTTGAATCATTGCGTTTTGTTTAAATGATTTGGATTTTAATTTTTGTATGGATTTTTTGACTCCTCCATATGGATTTGGAATAACCAACATGAATGATAAAATCTATACACATGAATGCAATTTAGAACTTGGTTTAAAGGAGGCTAAGTAACTAGAGATATGATTGACTAAATAACTTACACTTACCTATGAACTAGTATGTAATCTCAAGTTTCAACCCTATATATGTTTAGTATATGAAAAGGAAATAAAGGAAGAAAGAAGATCTAAATAGATCAGTGTATAATAATATTAAAATGAGAATTATTTTTTTCTAACTAATTATAGGATAGAGATAGAATACTAAGGGAACCAAGGTTGTATAACCAAGTCACAATAATAATTACTAATTTTTTAATGTAAAAGATAAGAAACAATCATTACAGAGAAAATAAAAGAATCCATGAAAGAATTGAAATAATAAACATAAGTTTGAATTCATGAAAATAATGATAAGAATACATAATAAAAAATTGAAAGATAATGAAACCATATAAAAATACATAAATCATAATATAATGGTCCATGTAAAATAGAAAAGTGAAATCAAATTTGACACATAGTCAAGTGTATAAGAGATATATAAATGGATCATAAATCCAATCCAAATCATAAAATAGAATAATTTTTAATAAAACCATGACATTTCCACAAAAACTAATATATTTGACAACAAATATTATCCATAAAATTCAAAACATCTCTATGATGTTGGATTCTGACACTAGCCAAAGTCTCATCAATCTTTGTAGAAAGTTGTGCAAAGACTTCCTTTTGTATCATCTCAACTAAAATGGTAGGTGTAACAAATGAAGAATAATTCTTATGTGGTATACTCAATATGAGGAATGGATGTCTTGATGGGATTGGTATCTCTAGAGATATAAGGAGTTACAATCAGTTGAGAAGGAAGACCTTCTTGCTTGGGTGACTTATAGGAGGAGGAATAAGTAGTGTTGATGTTGACTATGGGAAACCAAAAAGATGTTGTTAGATCACTTGCCATCGATAAATATGAATTTTACCACACTAGTGCCAAAGCCAATATACTTCCATATATTTAGGGATATACTTTGATAATAACTTAGGATGAGGTAGGGTCTTTTTTTGGGCTAGGTAGTGGCTATGTACAATGTGTCAATGTACTACCTAAGTTTTTGGCAATGGGTAGAAGAATGGTTATTTATATCATGAAATCAATAAATATGTTTATTATTAGACCATGGGATTACACTAGCTGAAAGGTGGAAGGAGAAGCATCGGGATGCTGATATAAATGGAAATATTTTGTCCAATAACAAACAAATCTAGTAATATCATAATAAAATTGATCTAACCATTGTGTGGGCAAGGGATCAAGCTATGTTAAGGGAATAAGGCCATCAATAAGGAAGGTGGAGATGGAATAAAAACTAGACTAAGATCATTAGTAGGTAAGGCTATTTTTCAGTGGATCTAAGACCAATGGATAACATATCTAGAAGAAATAGACTATAAGGTTTAGGGTATTTGGTAAAATGATAAGGTTCTAACATGGAATGATCCATGAGCATACTCCTAAGGGGTTTTGTTATGACTAGAGGCATACCATGTGAGTGCTCCATCTCTACCCTATGATAAATGTTGGAAAAAATAGTATCAAGTGATGCAAAAAAGAGATGCTAAAGAAGAATGAAAATATTAAAATAAATAAAAGTGATATCTAAGAACTTCAACATTTATAGAATAGCTGAATATGTCTAAAAATGGGTCATCTAAATCATAACCATCATCATAGTTATATGTAATCAAGTTAATGGTACATGTAGGAATGATTTTGTCATCAGAGGAAGCATGATGAATGGAATGTATAGTTTTAGTTAAGATAATAGGTATGTCATTAAAAGGTAATTGATAGGATCTAGGTTAAAGAGAAGGAGGAAGTTGGGAAATTATTTGAGTGAAAAGATCATAAGTTTTGATCTTTAGGCTTTTCTCATCTATCTCATTATCATCATAGTCTAAGAGGGTAGGTGAGATATTCCTAATTAATTTAGGGTATAATTATAACCCAAAGTGTTGACTGGATAGTTAAAGTGTTGCGATTCCAAAAATTGGAAACTAGATAAGGGTTCAAGGGTGAGTATTTTAAAGACACTAAATTCTTAGAATTATTCAAAATTACAATGGTTTGTTTCCCCTTGAATTTTGTAGATAGATTCATTATGAGGGAATTTGACACATTGGCATCCATATGAGGTGATTTCTATCATACAATGAGTCCAATGTTGACCAAGTAAGGTATTGTAGGAAAGTGAAAAGTTAAAAATGATAAATTTCACATGGATGGTAATATGATGAATGGTAATGGGAATCCAAACATAACCTAGATGAGGAATTTTCCTTCTATCATAGCCTTGACATATACTACATCTATATTTGAGGTTGCATTTAGAATATCTAAGTGCCTTAATAAAATCAAGGGAGGAAACACAAGTTCCTAAACCTTCATTAATTAAAGCACGTTTAACTTAGATATCACTAATTTAGATGATAATGAATAAATGATGATCATCCACTTAAAGAAATATCTCATTGGGAATAGAAGCAATAGGGAAATTAAGTGAGAGACAAGTGTATACAAATAAAAATGCAACCAATCTATTAATCAATTCTAACTTGAAGAAGATAAATGCTACTTACACTTCCAATTATTTATACATTAGATATTTAGGGTCATGACCAAGATGGATTTGCTAGATCTAACCAACAAAATCACTAGAGAGGGTTCAAAATCCTATATTCAAGAAACACTATGTAATAACCCTATCCAAGTCTTATGTTTTCATATTCACTAATTATATGCAAAGTAAAGTAAAATCTAATCTAGTGCTTACTGAATCTTGTGACACAAAGTGGGGGTAATAAACATAAAAATTAAACATGCATAAAATATATATACTCATTTAAATTTATAGGATAAATCATAATGCATGGGAGATAAGTATAAATGCAAATTTATCTACTCTTATAAATGAGGAACAAAGTTAGGAATGCTTACCTTTAAAGACAAACCCACTAAACCTCAATCTCTCCCTTGACCAAGGTGCTTTACAAGGGGTTATTTTGGTATATAATGATAAAAAGTATAAGTTAGCTCTAGGCTACAAAAATTCTATATGCATCCAAAATACTTTGCCATAATATAAGATCCATAACTCCAAAGAAATTATTGAAACCCTAAGTAATGATTTTCAAGTATAATGGTGAATAAGCAGATGCACAATATAATATTCTTGTTTTTCTCTTTCTCTTCATAATAAATGATGTAAATGGATGTGTATATAGTTGGATATAATCCTAAACCTTTTAAAAATTTTAGCCAATAGGGTCAACCCAATAAACTCTGTATCATTATTTTTTACAAATAAGTTAGGTCTTCATCTAGATTGGCCACATCCAAACTAAACCCATAATGTGCTTTTAACAATTTGAATACAAGGTTAGCCCAAGATGATAATGTAATGTAAACTATCAAAAAGGGTTTTAGACTTAATAAGGTGCTAAGTAAGGTGGTAAAATGTTTATAGGAGTGTGTAATAAAGGAGACAAGGATTAGGGATTACCAATGGTCTTCCCACCCTTTTCTCACTGCACCCTTTAAGTCATGCACTAAGAGATATTGAGACTTGATGGGTTCAAAAAGAGAGAAAGAATCACTAATTGATAAATTTTAAAAATATCATGTTTATACAACTATGACTATGACATTGTGATCCATTTATTCAAGTCTCATTGATCATTGATAATCTTGTGACAATTAATCAAGGTTACTTTAGATGATGTTTTAGCTCTTATTAGAGACAAGACTACATATCCATGATTTTAAACAAGTAGTATATATAATACATAATTAGGGTTGAATCTTATTTCCCTTAACTTTAATTTCATAATTTCTTATTTTTCATTAAGTTTAATACTAATCCAATTTAGATATAATGCAATAATAATAGTACTCACCCTACCAGTCTAACAAACTAACATCTCACACTAGTACCTAAATTTTTATTAGCAGATTGCATTACCTTAATCCTTTTATAAATTAGGTCTAGCTTATCTAGTAGGATTTCTAGTTTCATGACCTAATAATTTATCCAGCCAGAGAGTCATTGGTAAGTATTTTCTCCTATTATAGGATGTATTCAAAGAGAGAGAGAAAGAGAATCCAATATTAATACATTATCCACATTCCATAAGTGTCAATAAATTTTATATTTTTTCATCCAATATTGTTTATATATTCAAACATATATCTAAGCACTTCATTTTCTTTTTATTTTCTACTTGGAGATTATCCAACCACCACAAGACAATTTGTATAAAAATACAACTTGAAAACTAATAGTACAATATTCTTACACCTTTTGTTAGATAACAAGATTACTCATTAAAAAAATAAATTTTAAGTGTATAAATAAATAATTATTAAAATACTCACCCATTTCTATGTCATTATTATCAACCTTTTAGGTTCTTATATTTCTTGCCATTCACTAAAAATGTTTTAACATCAATAATTTCACACTGATATAATCTACTACTCAAATTAATGCAATACTAAGAAGGCACTTAAAATTCATATCACATCTAATTTATAAGTTTTAAATTTCATTTATAATAATTTTATAATCATTAGGGTTACCATTAATAGTAACAAGTTTAAAATGCATCCATATAATTATAACTATCATAGGTTAGGAATAATAACATTAATTAAATAAACCTAAGTAAGAATTGACCAGGGTAGAGTATTAATGCATGATTACCTTCTTAAAAGAAAATTTAAAATAAAATTATTAAAGTTATGTATTATATTAGGGACTCAAGGACACTTATTCTAGGAATATGATTAATTCAAATATTATTAATCCTTTACACCCATCTACTCAAAGATGTCTAAAACAAGGGTGCCCTGGTGAGGAACTTATCACACCTAATCATGAAAAAGTTTAAACACTAAATTTATTATCTCTAATATCAAGTTCCATGGATTAATTATTTTATGTATGTTATTAACCATCTATTGTATTAATACATTTATATACTAATTTACCTTTCAATGAGGCTAGTAAACACACATGGTTTAACAAAGGCCTTGCTTCACGTAGAGTACGTGGTAACTTAGATAATGCATTGATGTCAATGTAACCTATACATGTGTCTTGTAGGTAGATAATGTCAAACATATTAAGCAATAATATAATTTATTAGTAATATTATGAGTTATAATATTAAGCAAAATCCAAATCTAGGACATACGAACTATTTTATTTTAGTATATTAATAAATATTGCATTATAGTCAGGTAGCCAAGCATCTAGGCTTGTTATTTTATTAAAATATTCTTTTCAAAGTAGAGGAAAAATCACAAAAATTATTGACTATTTTAGTTCCCCTATATCTCTAATATCAAATAGGTTCTTATTAACTATTGTAATACCACAATGACCTTTTAATACAATCTACCAAATATGACAAGCTTTAGAAAAAGAAATATATAAAATTGAGTAATAATGGAAGTATTGATTATATTGATGAATTAAATCCAAACCAATGTTATGGGTTCAATTCTACCATTAATTAAAAGATAAAACATAATACTATTATCATTTAGTTTATGAACATAGCCTTCAAAAAACTAGTTACTCAAATCTATATGGTGAAACTATTATAATGAGATAATTTTATCTTAGTCAAGAAATTATTAAAAAGTTAGCTCTTTTAAAAATTCAACATGTTTATACAAAAATTCTTGTATTAATGAAAATACCTTATCACAAACCTTATTTTCCTACCTATTTTAGTATAGTAAAATGCAAATAAGAAAATAAAAAATATATATAAACATAGTGATCTAGTAAAATCCTAAAAAATTAATGAATACCACAATCCTCAGAACTCTATAAAGAAAAAGTAAATTCAAATGGTAATATTTTTAAGAATTTAAGTTTGAACAAACAAGTCAGAGTTAGATCATAGTCAAATAAACTAGTTACACTCAGTTATTATAAGATGCATAGAATGTCATAATCATAACCTTAAACATATGAATATAATATAAAAATAAAATAGTGACAATACCTAAAAATTTCATTAATTACTAAACCTTACCTTTATCACTTATGAGTGTTATTACATACTTAAAAAAGAGGAATTTGACATAAAAAATGAGTGGATACTTAGAAATAAATATGTTAAGCTAGAGAATGACTAATCATACATCATATAGCTAATGAATAAAATTTAACATAGCTCATATTACATAGAAATTATAATATTTATCATAGAAATATCTCCTATAGGGGTTCATGAAACATTTTGAGTCCATACCCAATAAAATTGTAGTCAGTACAAAATAGGTCCATCTTTTCCAATATGTTCTTACTTGATGGAGTATTGTAAACATTAAATTTCAATTGAGTAAAAGTTTTCAGGATACATGAATCAATTATTTAAACAAGATACCATAATAAATCATAACTATAATATGATTTTACTTAAATCTCTTTGAGTATTTTCTCAATAAGTACGACAAGGTTTTACATTTATTTATTATAACAAAAGAAACAAGTTCATTAGTGATGTTAGAAATTAAAAAATGAATTAAAAACTAACTGAAGTTATTCAAATGCAATTCAGATGAGAAAAGAGGAAACAAAAGTGAAATGCATAAATATTATAGCTTTAATTACCCTTTTTTGTGTGAATATGCTTGGATTTATGTGGTGTTGAGGCTAACATACCCTCATTTTTTTGATTTTGCTGAGAGGGGACCCTTGTAAATGTTTCAAAACATCTTTATTCTAGATTGAATGGGAAAGGCTTATTCTCTCTTGAAATTTAAAGACAATTAAATTAAAAGACATGAGCCTCAGTGTGTCTAGTTGTGATTATGTTTCATGGACTAATGTTTCTAATGATTGTCTTTGAGGTGATTAGTTGTAGGTTCTATGGAGAAACCTAGGGTTCCTAAGCAATAAACCCTAGGGGTTTGAATTCAAACATCCATGGGAAAAGTTTAACAAGAAATTATATTTCCTTTTGGTTATATAAACCCTAAGTCTAATTTTATATTAAGCATTGATTATGTTTTTTAACATGACCAAACATTAATATAAAATCAAAACTTGGACCTCTTATTTTCCCCTTTAAAACTTGAGAGACTTTTTGGATTAACTAGGTCTTTATTAAGGTTTAAATATATTATTGTTTTTAAGTACAAACAAATTTTTAAAGGTTGAAACCTTAGTCTAAACCTTTATACATATTAGGCCTTAACTTAAAGCTCATGCACTTTTGTAGATCTAACTCCTCACATTCAATCAAAGATTTTGATCCAATGGTATGAACCAAAGCTGACATCGAAAGGGAGACCAATTGCTATCAAGCACTTAGATTATGATTCAATAGTCCTTATTGCCTTAGGGGATTTGATCTGATGGCATGCATTGACCCTGAAGCCCCAAGAATTCCCAAGAGCTTGATGTGTGTAACATCAAGAATGTATTTGATGTTATTGCCCCCACCAAATTTAACCTAGACAACTTTGCAAAGCCTAAGCAAAAGGGGCATTTTGAAAGACCCTTTCAAAGGAATTCTTAGAATTTTTATGTAAAATGACTTAGCATAAAAGGCCTTAAGCTAAGTTAATTTATGTTTCTTATCATAAAAGGACCTTAGGAACATCATTTTAAGTATAAGTTTATATATTCACAGGCCTAATTAAAAGGTGTGCATCTTAAAAGATCCAATGGTGATCAATCATCCACTAGATTTGATCCAATGGTGCATCAAACTTGAAGACTTTTCAAAGGCTTCTCAAACTCGACATGTAGCCTACCCATGGCTAGGATAACTGATAGAGGTATTTGGATTCCTAAAATGAGGATGAATGGTAGTTTACCATTCAAAGGATGAAAATTAGATGGGACCCACTTAATAAAGATGCTCAATTAAATTACTTGGACCTTGTAAAAATAAATGGCAATCACTCACCCACTAGATTTGATCTAATAGTGCAATAAGCCCAAAGACTTTTCAAATTCCCCATGAACTTGACATGTGGCTAATACATGGTCAAGATATTAAATAGTAAAAATAAGCAACATGGGTAAGATTTGTCAGGGTGCCAAGTGGCATAGACATGAACTTAAGGATCAAGGGACCAATAAGGACATAGGAACTTGGATTTGGATTATTGAAGAAAAATAAAGAAAGCTTTCGAAAGACAACAGCTAGTCTTCAACTAACATTTACGAAATTGTCGTGAAAGGTATAGAACCACACCACATAGACTCCACATAAGCATGGAGATTCAAAATCAAAGATCTCCTAAGCTTGAAAGCATAAAGGGTATTAAAATAAGGTCCCATAAAATATAAGGCATGTATAAGATTTAGAATATATATATATATATATATATATATATTCACCATTAAAGCTCAAAAAAACCCTAAGTCTTCTATAAAGAAGACCCAAGCTGGCTAAATTGGTCATAAATAAGTTAGAATAGCATAATTAAACCTTAAATTAAGTTCCCTATTGAAACCTTTGTTGAACTTGAAAATATAATTCAATGTCATCAATGGTGGTGGGTAGGTAATAGATGAAGATGGAAGCATAATTTTATCTAACTTTAGACAGTGAGAGGAGGATCTTCAAAGAGACAAAGCTAGCCCTGAAAGCCCTAAATGTGCATGGAATTAGGATTTGGTCTAAGTTATTCTTACTTGTGGAGGAAGTGTAACCAATTTCCCAAGAGGAAAAGAGGAATGCCACTATGTACTAGAGATATAATGACCTAGTCTCAATTTAGCTGGCAGGCCTCCACCATACTACAACCAAACTAGAGGTAATGCATTGTACTGACCTCCTTGTTCCCATTTTCATTGATTTTAGAATAGATGGGGAATGGATAATTCAAGATAGAATCACTAAGAAGGTCGCATGCATTACCCCTATGGCCTTAAAAACTTATTACAAGCTCCCCTTGACTGATATTGATCTCTCATCCTTGAGAGAGT
This sequence comes from Torreya grandis, assembly GCA_037957365.1. NCBI lineage: Eukaryota > Viridiplantae > Streptophyta > Pinopsida > Cupressales > Taxaceae > Torreya > Torreya grandis. The sequence goes on along the minus strand of JARHVA010005944.1, from coordinate 524,276 downwards.
AGATAAACATGTAAGACCTGAATTCAATTCTCGCACCTTGGTTAGTCCAAGGCTCCTAAGTTTTTAGATCCCCTAATGGTGGGATTCATATTTTATAATTCAAGGAGGGCATTAGGATAGCTATGACCTTACTAAATATACCCTTGGTACCCCCTCCACTTCTTATGTAAGCAAGGTATGGGTATCTTACATCCACTACATGTTGGATCAAAACTTAACCCCTCCCATTAGAGACCTAATAAGATTTTTTTATCCAAATTCATAGAAATCAAAATAATTACCTACAAAAAATTTCATATGATGTCCTATCATTTGGATTCACTCTTGGCCTCTATAACCTTGGGATCTAAAATTATTCCCCTGATGGCAGGACCATAATCTCTCACCACTACTCTAAATTGCATATATTTAAATATAGGAACCACATGAAATTTATCTATGATGGTGTTTTTATATCTATCTATGAGGCAATCACTAGTGTCCCTATGCCAATACTCCACCCTCAAATCAAAAATCAAGTAGAAGCCATGGGGGATGTATGGTTCTATTTACATTACACTGTAATAAGAATAGAAAGAATCATGATTCAACCCTATTGATTACCCATTCATGTCCCTTGTAAGATTGTAGAACAAGATATTTCTTATCAAATCATCCAAGGTGTGGATGGGATATGCAAGAAAAATAAGAAGGCTTAGGTTCATCCCTTTCCACTAGACATTGGTATGATTGTGATTAAGGATTGGAAGCAATTAGAAGTTATGGTGATCTACATAAATTCTTTTTGATTTATAGTAGGATGACTTTAAGATGTGGGACCCCAAGAATAGAGTGACCAACCACATTAGATATAAAAATGTCCTAAAGATTGAATAAAAACATCAACCTAGCATGGGAGATGGTATTTATACAAGGGCAAAGAACTTTAAAGATGTCTTGTCCAGGATCAAAGGCTACAATATATAGTTAGAGCATAGGCTAGTTAGAGATAATAATCCCTCAAGATAGAGATGGAAATTGCATCCCTTACATTATCACTTGTTTCTAGGACCATCTAGGACTGCTCATCAGGAGCCACCTATTAGAGGATAATCTTCTGAGCCTCAAGTAGAATTAACAAAGCCACCCTAGGTTGGGCAACCTAAGGATATAAAATGAAAAGGTAAATTTATGGTTGAGGAGATAAAGTTAGAGCATAGAGCTAGTGAATGTCCTCAACCCCACATATCTCCATAGAGGCCTCTTTCCCTATTGGAAATCATTAGCTTGATTACCCTAAAGGTAGGAGAAATAGTAGAGAGTGCCCTTGTTTAAATTGTAGAATCCTACAGTTTTGATAGGTAGGAGTATCCATCTAATGCAACAAGCAAGGATTTGATCCCATTAGATGGAGGAAAGAGACAAGTAAAATTGGCCTTGGCTCCCCTGGCACCTAAAAAGAAGCCTAATTTAACCTTCACTCACCCTACCAGTGAAGTTAACCTCTTCAGTAATGAGAAAACTATTTATGGACCAACCATTCTTGACTAGTTTATTTATGAGAAATTAAAAAAAATCCCATCTCTCTCCATCATGGGCCTTAACCTGAGTTGGCATAGATTTTTAGGATAGTGTCAATCCATGGATCTAATACATTGTAAATAGACAGATAGAGAGAAGGATCTAAATCCTTAATGACAAATAAAGATAGAGGATTCACACCTAAGGGGCCTCTAGGAGTTCAAATGTAGAATCTCTTGAGTAGATACAATTCAAGAAGTCTAACACAATAGTGCATTTCAATCTTGACACATCAAGTTTTGAGAGAATAGTGACAAAGAAAACTACCATTGGCACTGAGGAATTCACTTTTCAAAAGGTGGAACCTTTTGTTAGCCTAAGTCCTATTAAGGGTAAGTAGTAGGGGAGCATCCCATCCATCAAGAAGATGCAACTATTTTGGTTTTGGCACAATCAGTAATGATTGTTACCAAAATCTAAGGAATTAAGAAAAAGATCCTCAACTTGGAGAAGGAGAAGCAAGATTTGGAGGCTCCAGTCCTACTCTCAATTCTTGAGGACATATTATGAGTGTTGAATAAATATTTGTTTGATAAATTTGATAATTTAAATAACATTAGGTTTAGATTAAGTGCTTTAAACTATCAAGCTATGATGGCATAAGCCTTAATCACATAGTGGTAGGATTCTCAAGGTCAGTATAACTCATCAAGGTGCATAGGACAACGCAGGCCTTGGACTTCAAGATCATCAAGCTTAGACATTTAGATATCCTTATGGTAGTTTTGATGGATAAGCAAGAAGATTTTATCCCTCAGTGAAAAAATTGTGATAAATTCATCAAGGAAGACAAGGACTTGGTAACCAAAATGAAGAATCTTTTGGGGAGCTTGTTAGACAACCCTTCTCAAACCACTACCATGGACCTGATTAGTGATGAAGAATTCAAGTAGAGAGTTGGTGACCACATATATGGAATTAAGGATAATTAAGGCCATTCTATCAAGGATAATCAGAAGATCCTTGACACCATCCTTACTTTAGGGAAGCATAATGTATCAAGGAACTCATGACTAAGAGTGACAAGGAATTTAACACATTAACAAATCAAGAGGAGGATTGTCTAACAAATCCTACAATGAATTTTAAGCTAATCAAATATAAATACATCAATTTTAAAGACTTCCTTAGCTAGGGTTAATCGAAGGGCCCACTACCATAGTTAATTTGTAAAATAATATCCTTTTGTAACAAATATATGCTAGCCTATTAGAATATATGGTTTCCTTTTGTCAATTTTGATGTAGTAGGTCATATACATTATAATATTTGTATTAAGGATAGTTTTCCTTATCCTTCATGTGGATATTTTGATAAGGTTAACTAGTGAACTACCTATGTTTCTTATAAATAGGCAGGGGGTTACCATTTTATAAAAAAAGAGATCTTTGAAGAAATTGTATACCATGATCATTTAATATAACCAAAGAATTTTAAAAATATTATCTTTATAGTTTGTTAAATGTCAATGTTGTCTCTCAATTGCATGTTGTCATCTTATGTTTAAATGATTCTTCATACTTTGAGTGACATTCTCTATCATAGGGTTGTTGATTTGTGATAATGCTAGATTAACTGTAAAGATCTCAAGTATACCTTACCCTTCCCTTTTCTTATTTTTTTATCAAGACTCACTTTAGTTTAAATATCATTGTTAATATTCATTTAGATTAGTCTGGAAATCATCAAATTCACAAAGATCCAAAGATTCCAACCCTGGTGGCTCTTAACCACTAAAATAAATAAATATTATGGATAGTTCCCATACTTTGCTTTTATTCCACCATAGACATCACCGAATTGTCATAAAATACAAGTCATTCCTTGGATTTTTCAAATCCTAAAATGAGAAGTATTCATCAACACTGAAGAGCACCTATGTTACATTTAGAAGCATCAACATGTGGCTACAAAAGATGTAATGAGTTGCATGGATGAACCACCACTACTCCTCCTTGTAATATTGATGTTTTAATGTCGATTTTTTATGATTTTAAGATTAAATTGATAGTCTTTTAATGACACTTTTTTACATAGTTCAATCTTAGTGGAAATGGAAGTCAATGGTTCTAATTATAGATTTGGTTTTATTAATGAGATCATTTATCTTGGTTAGAGATCAATGATGGATGATTATTGAATTGATGGGAGATTATTAAATTTTTAAGTGGGAATATTAGTAATGGAAAATAGGTGGGGACTTATGGTACATGGAGGATCAAATTAGATTACTTAATCTGATAGAGAAGGTTAGTGGGATTTGAGGTGGATTATTATATATAGAAATAGGAATCTTTGGATTATAAAATTATATGATGGGGGATCAAAAAATCCTATAATATCATTAAAATTTGGAAATATGAATATTTGGATTATAAAATTCATATGATGAGTGACATGAAAATCCTATGGCATCATTAAAATTTGGAAAGTGGAAGGGTGTGGAATATGATGTGGAAGGGTGTGATATTTTAATCATTACAGATATTTAAAATCTATATAACTATGGATGGATTAATTGATTTAATTTGGGTTAATTGACTAATTAAATAAGATGTGAATTTTATGGTATTGGAGGTGGTTATGTAATAAATGACATAATTGGCTTGGGGATGATGAATAGTGAAGGCCAAGGATGTTAGTATAAATATAAAACTAATTAGTTAAAATTATTACTAGGTGTACAATTTTAAGTGTCTACATGTTTTTAATATTTGAGAAGGTGTTATGAGACATCTTGAATAGATTAATTACTTTTAAAATAAATATGAAACTTTTAAAAAGTGGATGAAAAATTAGACAATGATGATGAATTAATGTGATGGATGATGCCCACTCAATAGGACATGTGGGGATGAAGGATATGGATGTGATATTAAAAAATAGATAAAGAATATAGAATTAAAGAATAAATGGGTGGGTGATTAATAAAAAGGTTTTGGGATGTAGGATACAATGATGAGATGAACCTATGAATGTAATTAAACCACATGAGCTAATATTTGCATGTTTTGATTTTTGATGATGATGGATTGAGTTACCCCAAATATGGATGATTTAGGAAGGATACATATTGAGATAAGATAAACATTTAGATTTACACCAAGGAGGGCATATGTGGGGAAAATATCTCAACCATGTTGTGTGATTAACTTTCCCCAAGCAAGGTACATTATGGAATGATCAATCTCAATAATGGAGCTATGATATAGATTTTCCCAAGCAAGGTGAAAGATATGAGTTTAAATGGATAGATAATTGATTGATTGATTTAAACTCAAATATAAAGGATTTAACATATTTAATATATTATTTATGAGATTATTTTCATGAGAATGGGAATGAATAATGGTCGAGCTTACCTCAAAAACCCCATATAATCGAGCATTGCCTACATAGTCTAAATAGACATCAGGATAAAGTAGTTTTCAATTTAGGGATGCATGATTATGAATGAATTATATTAACATAGGGATGAAATTAACTCATATTTATTAATAATTATTTTCTTTGATGTTTTGATGATTATGAATTGGTTTACCCCAAATAGGGTGGATGTGGGATAAGCTATAGAATTTGATATACCCAAAGTAAGAAAAAAGCTATGAGTTTGTATTACAAGCATTGGTTAAGGATTTAAGTGTTTTAATAAAATTATTAATGATAATATTAATGGATATTTCAAAAGGTATTATTGATTGACATAAACACATGTGCATATGGTATAATTAATTTTCAAACAATGAATAAGCCAAAAAAATCTAGGCACATGAAGATGACCCAAAGTGTTGAAATAATTATTTTAAGAATGATGTCACAATATATTTAGGGATAAAAACAATAATTAATATGGTTTAATAGAGTGCATCTGGTCTTTCCACCTTTATTTTGACTCAATTTTGTAGTCAATATTGAAACTATTGGTTGATGTGAAGAGTGAAGGAAATTGGCTTTGATGTCAAAGGAGTAATTGGAAAAATATAATGAGAAGAACATATCCACATGCATAACATGTTTAAAATTTGAGATTCAATATATGTATGTGTTAATAAGTGAACTTGATAATGTTTTGTGCATTAAATGAAGAGAGCAAAAGATGTGGGTGAGTGTAGATGTAAAGGAAGTGTAATCTAGTTACCACACTCTTATTATTTATGGTAAGATGGCTGAAATAGGATGAAAATTATAATAAGTTCATAGATAAATATGATGGTGAGGATGAAGAACAAGGTAGTGATTAGTAGTGTTTATTCATATAAGAAGAAAATAGAAATTATGACAAGATTATTCAAAGGATAGAGATCCTTAAAGGATTTATTGTTGGGAAGAAGGACATATATGAAACTTGGAAATTAAACCAAGTGAAACTAAGGGAATTGAGAAAAAATAAATGAAATTAATAAATTTTAAAATATGGGGGTTAAAGGATGACAATGAAAAATGGGTGTATTAAGGAGTTAATAGAATATGAAATATAATTTTCATTTTTGTTTAGGGGAATGACATGATGAAAGATGTGGCAAAAAATTGAAAGTGGTGAAAAGAGGACTAAATTAGATCTAGGATAAAATGGAAGATCAAGGAAAAGTAAAAACATGTAAAAAATTGGAAATGGGTGAGTAAAGGAGTGGAAGGAGACAAAAAGGATGATAGGAGAGTGAAGAAGAAAGTGAATCACAATCAACTACACATTGATAGGAAAATTGATGATAAGGAAGGTGATTATCCAAATGGTAGTTTATATGGTGGCTTTGAAGATGAAAATGGAATGGAAAATGTCAAAAGGGTTTCAAAAAGAGGGGAAAGCAGGGGATTGGTGTGGATGGAGGCATGGCAAGAGGATGGTTGTCGATCATCTTGTTAAAAGAGATTGATAGGTTGGTTGGGTGATTAAAAGAGATTGAAAAGTTAAAAGGGATGTGTTGATGGGTATTGATGGCATAAGTATTTGGTATGGAGGAGGAATATTATTAAATTATTATGGATGATAATGGAAATGAATCATAAGAATGATAGTAGGACTGGTTTAGCTTACCTCAGAAACCCCATGTAACTAAGCACTATGTACATAGTCTGAATGGACCTTAGGCCAATGTAGTTATCCAAAAAGGGGAGGGATGATGATTAATGTTTATTTGAATTTTATTGTTCAAAAAGGGATGCATTAATTGGATTTAAAAATAGATGTTAGAGTATGGATATACATTTTTACAAGGATAATATAGTGTCATTTTAGCAAGAATCATCATATACTTTACAACATGATTTTTGATGTATCACATAATATTATGAACCAATATATAAAAAACCATTAAAAATTGGATTCAAGGTGTGTAAGGATTGACCCCCAATCCAATATACAAATGACTCAAATGCACCATGATATGGAAAAATTGGGATGACATTGTAATTGCATGCCTATGGATGGACTCAAGTAAAAGTGTGAAAACTCACCATGATATGGAAAAAACCATGATGACACTATTGATGTATATAGACTAATTCAAGGCACAATAATAAAAACTAAACAAGCATGAAAGTAAACAAATACACACAAACCTAAAATTAAAAGTAACAAAAATCATTTTTCATTAATCAATTCAAAATCCAAGTGTGAAATATTGATGATATAGCTAGGCAGTGCCATAAAAAAGGATACATGCAATGGAGTGGATGTAAAAATAACATTATTGATGAAGTGACTATGATTTGGGTCAAAATTGATCAAGGATTTAATTCCAATCTAAAACAAGAGTGCTCACGGGCACTTTAGGTTTTGTGTCTTTGTATCACTATTTTTGGTATTTCTTGGTATTTTTTAAATTTTTTTGAATAAATATTTATAAAAGGGTGTTTTTAATGTATGTACACAAGACAATAACAAAGAGATAATATAATATAATAGTATACATGGAAAGGGATGAATGGATGTGAAGGTAAAATGACTGGATGTGACCAAAAGTAAGATTTCTAAGGATCACAAGTCAGGGAAGCTAACCCATGTATCATACTTATATTTTTATATAAAGACATTTCCAAACTCTAATCTACCAAACCTGATACACCCTAAAGTATCTTTAAACCACCACCAAATTTAAAATGGAAAAGGTTTGGTTAGATAATGATATGTATTAAATGGAGGGACGTAGAAAGATATAGACTTTCCCCTAAGCATAGGGGTACTCCTAGATAATTGAATTTTACATAGCACCAAAAAATTGGTTTTTACCATGGTACTTATCCAAGATGCCATAAAAATGGTTTTTACCTTTGGATAAACTATTTTCCTTTATCCTTTTTTTAATTTTATTTTTGATTTTTGGATGCACATAAATAATATAAATGTTTGAGGTGTAAGATATTATGGTATAATTTAGATTTCTTCTATCTTATGTGGTTAGTCTATAAGCACCAAAACTATACTTATTAGTGATAATGTATGGACCTATCTAATTAGGCTCAAACTGCCTTTCTTCTCTGACTCTATATTTGTATTCATTTGATTTTTCTAAGCACAAGGTCACTAAACTCAAAATATCAAGATTTAATGTGCATGTCATAGTTGTAGGAGAGTCAATTCTAATATGATTTGAGGTGATTTAATGTTTTCATTATTTTCTCATCAATAATTTCTATCTCTTATAGCCATACAACCTTATAGTCTTCATCAACAATGATTTCCTACAATGAGATATGTAGGGAGGGTAGCTTGATCACAATGGGGAGTATAGATTTTGATCTAAAGACTAGGGAATATCATGTAACCCATGTAGGTTTAAAATTTTTGGTTTGATAAGCCCATAAGTAAGGAAATAATTATAAATGTCAATCATAATCATCATCATTAATAGTCCTTTCAAGGATTTAAAGGATGTTTTTGTTGGATACCTAAACTTGGTTATTACCTTGTGAATAGTAAGGAGTGTACCATCTATGTCAGATATGGAATCAGGAACATAGTAATTTAACATACCTATTATTAAAGGATTTTCCATTATTTGAAACTATGTTAGATGGGATGTCATACTAACAAATGATATGATTAAAAATAAATTTGGATATTTGCTTCCTATTTACATGAGTGAGAGGGATTAACTTAACCCACTTTATAAAATACTCAGTAGAATTTAAGATGTGTTTATGACTATTAAATTAAGTGGAGTTTATATTCCATATGCGATCAAGTCCCCATGTTGAAAGTGGATAAGGATATTTAATTGTATGTAATGCTTATGATGGAGCATGAATTCAGTGACCATCTTCTAGTAATCAACACACTTTTTGACATATGCACATGCATCAATTTCCATATTCAGATAATAGTATCCTATGAGAAAGATATTTTTAATAAGGAGAATTCCACTAGTATGGGCCCCAAAAATCCCATCATTAACATATTTTATGGATAAATCATCATCTTTAAAATTTAAACAATAAAGTAGGGTTACATCATAGCCTTTATAATAGAGTGTGCCACAAAGTAGGATAAATTAGGATGTGTTATGAATGAAGGATTTGTGTTGATTACATGATATGTCTTTTTGGAGGATATGATCATGGAGGTAGGTATAAATATTTATATACTAGGGTAAACTAAGTCCAAATATCTCACATACCATTTTTTATTTTAGATTATCATAAGTTGGTATGATGAGTTGTTCAATGAGGAACTTATATTATTTGGGTAGAATACGTCTCTAAAAATGACCCAATAGTGTCCATAGAATAAATTGATCTATTATTAGTTTATGTAACTTGATTAAAGTATATGTGCTAAAAATATTTCTTAAATCTATTTAACACATGTTTTTAAGGCACAATTTTATCACATTTTGTTTTATATTAATCACTGACTTGATTGATAATAATTTAGGAGTCACCATTTACTGTCAAATACTAAATGTTCCACTAAATTATAATATGAAGGCCTATAATTAGAGCTTCATATTCTACAATATTGTTCTTATAGGGAAACCTAATGTGAAAAGACTTAGTGATAATATCTTCTTGTGGTGTCATAGATATGACAGCTTACCAAAATTTTAAGGATGTAAATAACCCATAAAAATAGAGATTCAATTTTTTTAAATCTTCAATATATAAAATGTATTCATCTAGAAAAACAATGGTCAATAGTTGTTTATCTAGTAATGAAGATTTTGCAAGTTGATCATCAAGAACTTATCCTTACATATTCAATGTAAAATTCACCAACCTACATGATCCGTTTTTACATTATACTTGTAAGATATGCCTTTGATAGAAAGTAGTTTAATGTGTCCACCTTAGTGATGAGGATAATTTGATTATTCAACATATTATGCAACATTTCTATGGGATGAAAAGACTATTGACATGCATGTTTTCTCAATAGGTAAGTAATTGAATTCATAGGCTACCAATGTTATGGTTAAATAATATACCACTTGTTCCTTTCCATGATCATCATGCTAAGATTAAAATTACCCCAAAGTATGTTGCTTTGGATAGATGCATAGAAAAATTTTCTTTCCTGTTGTTAGAGGGAATATGATTGGAGCATTAACCAAATATTGTTTCAATTTTTTAAAGGATCTTGACAATTCTAATTCCACTTAAATGTAGTGTCCTTATTAAATATATGTGTGAAAGGATGACAACATTCAGCCAATTATGAAATGAATATGTGGATTGAATGTATTTTTGTATACATAATATGTAGTTGTTTAATATTGTATGGTGAAATTATTTCTATTATGGATTTTAGTTTTGTTAGATCTACTTTAACATCAATTCTGAAAACTATGAAGCCCAAAAAATTTATTGATGTGAAATAAAAGACACACTTCTTAGTATTTAATTTGATATTGTATAATTGAATTCATTCAAATATTCTATGTAAAACTATTGGATGGTCTACTCTCATTTTTTACTTTCCAAGGATGTCATCCACATAATATTACATAATATGATGGGTCATGTCATGGAATATAATAGTCATGGTTCTCTAATAAGTGGCACTAAATTTATTTACGTCAAAAGGAATGACCCGATAATGAAATCTTCCTAATGGGGTAGTGATCCCATTTTTACGTTGATCTGCAAGTACTATCTTAATTTTGTTGTAGCCTAAAAATCCATCCATAAATGATAACATCTCATATCCTTTTATGGAATTGACTATCATGTCAATATTAAGAAAATGAAAGTCATCCTTTGTGAAGGATTTATTAATGTCATATAAATTAGTGAAAATGCATATTTTTTAGGGTTTATTATTGACAACAATAATGTTATGGATCCATTCTAAATAATAAATAATTATGATGACATTAGCTTCCAAGAATTTTTTAAATTCTTTCTTGACCAAAATGAAAATATGTGGATGCATATTTTGTAATTTATGCTTTATTAGTTTGATGTTTGAATTCACTACAAGATGATAGATGAAAAAGGATGGAATTCATCTAGGCATGTCATAATAAGATCATGTGAAGATATCAATGAATTATTTAAGGATAACAATGATAGGCTTACATTCCTCTTCAGTGAGAGAGGCACTAAGCTTAATGATGTTTGGATTTTCCTTCATACCAAGGTTTACATCAATGTTTTCTTTCACAAGTAATGTCAAAACATCCTCCAAAAAAGTAGATATTAAAGGGAACTAACAATGTTCATTTGATTGTGACCTAATTTGTTCATTGATCTCACCCATATAATAATAATAAGAGTCACTAATTTAGGGTAATGGCCACTTATTAAATTCCTTTAGAGATTATCAGACTAATTATTCAAATATGTGATGCTCCATAGGACTAACATCTATTGAACATAACTATCTATTGAGAAAGGGGGGGTGAATCAATAGATCAACTAAAACTAGTTGAATATAACTTTTTCAATGAGATATCAATTTATATGAATATTAAATAACAAATTAAGAGATCACACACACACACACACACACACACACACACACACACACACACACACACACACACACACACACACACACACACACACACACACAAAATCACATTACACCAGATTTATAAGTGGAAAACATAAAGGGAAAAACCATGGTGAGAATAACTACTAAAATCTATTATTCCAATCTAGCCTCACAGCTAAATCGATTCATTGGTAAAACCAAACTAGTTACATTCAAGGAAACCTATCCTTAGGAGACACCAATCCCCTAACTAAGCATGAACTTAGTTTTTATGAAGGCACCAAAAAATTAGAACTATGGAGCTATAACTCTAATATACAAGACAAATTCACGAAAGAATATAGTTTTGTTTCTCTGTTACAAGTCTGGTTTATAACTACTCAATCTCTACACATTCTTTATATGCTCTTTCTTCCTCTATGTTCAATCTTTACACATTCTCTATGTGCCTTTTATTCTTCTTTGCCTCACTTTCTATCCCACTGACTTTCACTCTATGTCTACACTCATCTTGAGTTGACACACTTTCAATTTTCTCTGATAGTACCTTTTTTAGTTCTAATGACTATAATAGCAGAAAAAATGTTACAATGTTCAAGATGTTGTATATGTATAGACAATGAGTCTAGGGTTCCACATCTTCAATTACATTCATATTTCAACACCCCTTTTCTGGTTCTCATTCAATGTGACTTTGACATATATGCTTTTCCCTATCTCGGTTCGTGCAACACACTGCAATGGTCAGTTCTCTTTACTATGTTTGGCAACTACTAAATTCAAGTCACTACTGCATCATTTCCTAATTGATGATTGATTGGTTGGATCGATCAATCTCAATTTTTGTGTAGACCTTTAGAGATAACCATTTTTTTCATGTCTTTAAACAAGGATTATTCATCTTGTCTTTGGTGCCAATCATTATCTATCTTGAACCATCAGATGTATGCACTATTTCAAATTTTGAAATAGAACCATTGACCTCTCTTGTATTAACCATTGAGCTCTTTCTCATATCTTGATATTTCATATATTATTGGTTCACTTTCACTCCTTTTTATTGTTTTAGACATGCTCGATCTTTATCTTTGTATATATGCCTTTTAGGAGTTTGTCATGGAAGCCTTTCATCTTTTTTAAACTAGCTTTGTGTCCTCCACAATTGTCCTTTATCACTTTCAAGTGAACTTTCTCTTCAATAAAAATACCCTTTGGGATTTTGTAAACTATCTTTCAAAACTTTACAAATGTCCCTTCTTCATTTAAACTATCCTTCAAACAAATTGTTGTAGGGTTTTTTTCAAGGGCTCTTTGGACAATTTATATGAGATTTTTGTCTAAGTGCCCTTTGGGACAATTTATATAGTATTTTTGTCAAGATTACCTTTGGGATAATTTATATGGGATTTTTGCCAACATGCCTTTCAGGACAATTTCTTCAACAAAATGTTTAAGTGCTCTTCAAGATAATTTCCCCGACAAAATGTCTAAGTGCCCTTCATTTCTTTTCTCATATCTTTTGAAACTTATGTGTAGGACACATAACCTTCAAAAAATTTGTAATGGTCCACATACCCTTCAAGTTTTTTGAAATGATCCTTTTGGATGTTTTGAATGGTCCACTTACCCTTAAACATTTTGAAAATATCCCTTTAGAACATTCAAATGGTCCACTTACCCTTCATCATTTTGAAAAGATCCCTTAAAAACATTTGAATGGTCCACTTGACCTTTAGACTTTATAAAAATATCCCTTTAGAACTTTTGAATTGTCTACTTGCCCTTCAGACTTTCTAAAAAGATCCCTTCAGAAATTTTAAATGGTTCACTTGCCCTTCAGACTTTCTGCAAAGTGCCCTTCAGAATTTTTGTTCAGGATAATTTTTTTTAAAGAGTTCTCCAAGAAACTTTCTCTGAAAGAATTCCAAGTGGCACTCATTTCCTTCAAAAACTTTTTTGCAAACAATTTGTCCAACAAATACTTAGCCAATTTTCCCAAAAAATTATCTTTAATATTTTCCCAAAAGAATTCCATTATTTTTTTATGGGCTTTTTGTCTAAGAAAATTATCTTTACCAATATTTCCAAAAGAATTCCCTCAACAAATACAAAGGTGCAAAATTGACTAAGTAGTAAAATAAGCTTATGCATTTGTAACATTTTATATATGCATCCTTACAACATAGAACTTAGACCACAAAGAATAGACACAAACCTGATTATCATAATATGATCATTTCCTTCATATGTTGCCATACGTGCAAGTGTTGTTAACATCATTCTATGTGCTTAGCTATATCTTGTCAAGATTACCATGTGAGTAGAGGCATTCAAATTACCTTGTGTTTAACTCAACATATTTGTCATTAATGTATGATAGCACATGTTTCCTTTGACATCAATGATAATTCTTCAAACCTCAATAACTATGTCCAATGATCACCCCCTTTGTCATTAATGTCCACCCATCATCAAAATGAATTACATCCTTTATATTCACTATGATTTCTCCCCCTTTGACATTAATGAAGAGTCTCTACCATCATATGTCAAAAAATTTCTCCTTTCCTAGCATCTTGGTTATTTTGATCCTTAGACCTAACAGGTTAAAACACTTTTGTGAGGAACTCCCCCTTAGGCAATAGTACATTAGCTTTCCTGGCTCAATGATTCTCCAAATGATCATTTCTATAGCATTGGTCTAAAATAACAATAAATGATCAACATATCTCTATATAGATAAGCATAATTATCTAGAGCCAACACACCTTTGTAATCACATAGCAAAGGGACTGTAGCTTTCTCACCAGACTACCTTTTCTCTTAATCCAAGAGTTAATAATGTGCCTTTAATACTCCCTTTGGATTTATGCCATATCATTAGAAGCTAGTGATGTAGTTTGGGATCCACTACTCCCAACTTATCTCTTAAATATTCAAATTGCTCCTTGGGAAGAGGCTTGGTAAATATATCTATAATTTGGTCCTTTGTTGGCACATACTTAATTTTGACCTCTTAATCTACAACCTTTTCTTTCAGAAAATGATATTGGATGTATATGTGTTTGGTTTTGGAATGCATCAGTAGATTCTTAGATATGTTTATGGAACTTGAGTTATAAAAAAAGATAGAAATAGGTTCTTGGTATACTATCTTGATGTCTCTAAGAGTTTTCTTCATCCATAAGACTTGGGTGCAACATGTTGCTACTACTACATACTGTAATGCTATTATAGAAAGCATAATTGACTCTTGATTTTTGCTCAGTCATGACACAAGTCTATTTCCAAGGAAGAATGCACCACCACTAGTGCTTCTCCTACCATCCACACTTCCTATCCAATCAGCATCTGCATATGAAATCAAAGTGAGATCTTCACTTGTAGGGTATCATAAACCATATTAAATTGTGCTCTTAATGTATCTAAAGATTATTTTCATAGCATTGACATGTGATTCTTTGGGAGATACTTGAAATATTTCAACCATGCATATAGCTTGCATGATGTTTGCTCTTGATGCAGTTAAGTACAATAGGTTACCTATCATTGATCTATACATAGTATTATTCACATCAAGGGACTCATCTTCTTTGCTCAAATTACATCCATTTATCATGGGAGTACTAACCAGTTTACTATATTCCATTCTAAATTTCTTGAGCATATCCTTTGCATACTTGGTTTGAGATATGAATATCCCTTCATTGGTTTGTGAAATTTGTAGAACAAGAAAGAAAGAAAGTTCTCTTAGCATCAACATTTTAAATTCTTTGAACATATTATTATTGCCACCTCCAAAGATGATATAATCTACATAAACAACAACAATCAACATATGCTCACCTTCTGATTTAAAGTAAAAATTGTTGTCTATACATCTTTTGATAAAACTTTGTTGTTGTAGGTATTGATCCAATCTTGAATACTGTGCTCTAGGTGCCTGTTTCAGACCATACAATTCCTTCTTCAGTCTGCACACATAATATTCTTCATCCACTAGCTAAAAACCTTCTGGTTGTTCAATGTAGAATTCCTCTTCTAATTTTCCATTCAAGAAGGGTGAATTTCCATCCATTTGATATAGTCTGAACTTATTATGAACAAAAAATGCCAAAAACATTCTTATGGCTTCTAGTCTTGCCACTAGAATAAATGTCTCTTCAAAGTCTATGCCTTCTACTTGTGCATATCCCTTGCACACCAATCTTTATTTATTTCTTATGAAAACTCCAAATTCATTGATTTTGTTTCTATAAACCCATTTTGTTCCTATCACATTCTTTCTTAAGGGTCTAGGAACTAATTCCCATGTTTTGTTCTTTTTTATTTGACTCAGTTCTTTTTCCATGGTTTTTAACTAGTTTTCATCCTTGCTAGCTTCAATGAAGGTCTTAGGCTAAATTTATGAAAATAGAGAAAAACTTACTCATTCCTTGTTCATTTCAAATCTTATCCTAGTTTGAACTCTTTCATTTTTGTTTCCAATTATCTACTCCTTGGGATGATCCTTTTAAACAAACTTTGGAGGTGCCTTTACAGTCTTTTCTTCCTCCTTTTTGCTATCTTCTTCATTTTCTACTTCTTTTAATTCTTCAATTCTAATCTCTTCATCATGCTCAACTTGTTTAAATCCTTCTTTGACCTTGACATTGATTTTTTAAGCTATTTTATGCATCCTCTTATTGTAACATACATAGGCTTTACTCTAAGTAGAGTAACCAAGAAAAATTCCCTCATCACATATTGACCCAAAGCTACCTAGTTTGTCCTCCTTTCTTCTAATGTAGCATTTGCTTCCAAATACTTTGAAGTACTTAACTAATGCAGGATTTTTATACCACATTTCATATGGAATTTTATCACGTTTCATTGTTAGTTAAACTCTATTCAAGATGTATACTACTATTTGGACTACTCTTCAATATCCATAAGATAGTTTGGCCTCTTTCCACATTGTTCTGGTCATCTCCTTAATAGTCCTATTCTTTCTCTCAACAACTCCATTTTGATATGGAGTTCTTGAAGCAAAGTAGTGCCTTTTAATCCCATGTTTCTCATAATATTCTATGAACTCATTTGAGGTGAATTCTCCACCTTTATCAAATCTCAAACATTTGATCTTTCTTCCCATTTCATTTTCAACAATGGCTTTAAAGATCTTAAATCTCTAAAAGGCTTGAGATTTGTCCTTAAAAAATGTTACTCATCTCATTATTAAGTAATGATCTACAAATAACATGAAGTAATGAACTCCTTTTGATCCTTTTGTCTTGTAGGCCCAGAAAGATCTGTATAGACTAATTACAGAGGCTTTGTAATCACATATTCTTTTGTTTGAAACATGACCCTTGTTTGCTTACCTAATTGACATTCTCTATATGTAGTATCTATGGGTTTGGTTATATTAAGCTTATGTCTTACACACTTATTTGAATTTAATTTGACTAGATTATTAAAATTGACATGTCCCATTCTCCTATGCCAAAACCAACTTTCATCAACCTTTCCTATGAGGCAAGTATTATTGTTTACCTCAACAAGACTATAGACATTATTCTCAATCCTTTTTCATTATAAAACTATTTTTGTAGATATATTTAGCTTACAGTCTTCAGCATCAAATATGACCTTATATCCATTATCACACATTTGGCTGATACTTAGTAGACCATGCTTCAGTATTTTGACATAAGAACATCATGTGCAGGAATCTTACCATCAATGTGCAAGGTTCCTTTGCCTTTGAATTTTATTATTGTGTTATCTCCCAAGCTAATAGTTCTTTACTTGTACTTGCTCAACTTGGTAAACTTTCTTTTGTCACTAATCATGTGCTTTGAGCACCCACTATCTACCACCCATAAGTTTTTTTCTTTTGCATGGAGTGTTTTTTGAGTAATCAAGGATTGATTTTTCACTTTTCACATTTTATTGGGTCTCTCATATGTATTTTTATTTTCTTTATTAGTGACTTGTGAATCTTTGTTATTATTAAGAGACTTATCTTTATTTACATTATATCCTTTTGACATTGTAAATTTGGTCTTACAATGCTTAGCTCTTTGACCAAAATTATTGCAATTGTAGCACATTAAACTTGAATCTAGCAGAGGAGAAAATGAGTTTCTACTTACAAAATTAATTATTCTAGTAGGAAAAACTCTACATTCAATGGACCTATGACCAAAATAATTATATTTGTAAAAATAACCGTAAAAGGATGAATAATACCAAGTCATAAAGTTTTTTGGTGCAATATAATTAACTTTCATACTCCTTTGTTTCTTCAAGTCTATCACTTGAGTATATCCTTCTGCATCTTTGATCTTATACCTTTTCCTAGAATTTATTCTCCTCAATTTATCTTTATTTAGATCATTCATAGTGTCCTTTCTGACATTCTATTTCTTTTCTTATATTCCTCCTATTTTAAAATTATCATATAGGTTGGTCGACGTACTAGTTGTTGAGTCATTTCCTTTCTCATATCCAAGACCAGATTTTTCATTTGAAGGCTTTTGATCATTGATTAATTAATTAAGAATGTGTGATCCTTTTTTCAACTTTAGAATTTTGTCTATTTGACTTTTTTCCTTCTCAAGTTCTTTCTTTAAAGCTAATATTTTTGCCTCAAGCTTCATGCATTATTTAGATTTTGTCTATAGTTACATCTTAACTACTTCTTATATTATTTTAGCCCCCTCAAGTTGAGTTTTTAGAGTCACTATCATTTGATTATATTTCTCAAGTTCCTTCTACCCAAGCTTCTTCTATTTTGAGTTCTCCTTTATTAGTATTTTCTCAATCTCTTCTAGAGCACAAACTAGCTCACCTTCTAGATCAACTTCACCTTCCTCTTCTTCATCCCTATCTTCATCTTTGTCTTTTTCTTTTTCTTAATTTATGAGAGTGAATTCTTCTACCATGAACAATAATTAATTTCTCTTTACTAAAAAATCACAATCATGATCATCATCTGAACTATCACTATCACTACCCTTCACTAATTCACTATCTTCTTTTTTATATAAACCTTTCTTGCTCTTAAAGAAGTTCTTCCTTTTTGCATAGTGAGGTTTCACCTTTTTGTTACTCTCTACTTGCTTATAATTTTCCTTTTTATTATAAGGACATTTGGTAGCATAGTGTCTTACCTTTCCATAGTTAAATCATTTAAATAGGAGCTTACCTTTGTATTTTCCTAATCCTCTCTTTAATTTTCTAACAAAGTTAGCTTCTTCTCCATCAATCTCCTCAGATATAAATGTGGATATTTATTCTTTTGCCTACTTTTCTACTTTCAATGCATATTTTATTTTAAACATGTCAGTCTCTCCCATTCTCATCTTATAGGCTATAAATGTTCCATGTAGCTCATCCACTATGAGCTTATCTAAATCTCTTGATTCTTCAATTGTAGATATTTTTGAGTTATATCTTGATGGTAGGGATCTCAAAACCTTCTTGATAATAGTTTACTCTTCTATTATTTCTCCAAGTCCTCTGATACCATTCACTATGTCATCTATCCTAAAGAGGTAGTCATCAATATTCTCCTCTTCATTCATCTTAAGACTCTAAACTACCCTTTGTATGTTTGTAGCTTGGATTGATTCACCTTGTCATCTCCTTCATAGATAATTTTTAACTTGTTATAGATGTCTTTTGCACTCTGATAATGCATAACTTTGACAAAATCTAAGTTTGATAGTCCATAAAGAATAACATTCTTTGCCTTGGCCTTGTTTTCATATGTCTTCTTGGTAGCCTGATCAGTAGGATCTACAACATGATCTATATATCCATTTAACATAGACATCCATAAAACAAATCCTAATGAGAAAAAATATGCTCCCATCCTCATGCTCCAACAAACATTGTTAGATCCATCAAAGAGAGGTGCTTTGTTGAGGAGGATCCTTCTTGACTAGCCATTATATTCAATAACCAAGATCTACCGAAGCCAATTAAGATTCTTATCAAGGAACCCTAGGCTATGATACCAATTGTTGAACATAACTATCTATTGAGGGGGGGCGAATTACTAGATCAACTAAAACTAGTTAATTTAAACTTTTTAGAGTAGATAACAATTCATATGCATATTAAAGAATAGCTACAGAGATCACACACATTAAAAAGAACATTAAACTATATTTATATGTGGAAAATCCAAAGGGAAAAACCATAGTGAGAATAACTGCTAGAATCTACTGTTCTAATCTAGCCTTATAGTTAAAGCACCTCACTGGCAAAACCACACTGGTTACCTTTAAGGACACTTATCCTTAGGAGACACTAATCCTCTAAGTACCAACTCAATTTTTTTGAAGGAAACAACCAATTATAACTATGGAGCTATAACTTTAGTATATAAGATGGATTCATGAAAGAATCTAGTTCTATTTATTTATTACAAGTCTAGTCTATAACTACTCAATCTATGCACATTCTTTATATGCTCTTTCTTCCTCTCTACTCAATATCTGCACATTATTTGTGTGCCTTTTCTTTTTTTCTACCTCACTCTCTATCCATTAACTTTCACTCTATGAATGTATTCATCTTGATTTGACACACTTTGAGTTTTCTTTGATAGCACCTTTTTTAGTTGTGATAACTTCAACAAAAAAAAGCATGTTATAATGTTCAAATTGTCATATATGTATAAACAATGAGTCTAGGGTTCCACATCTTCAATTACATTGACACTTCAACACCCATTTTTTGGTTCTCATTCAATGTGACTTTGACATATATGCTTTCTCATGTCTCAGTTCATGCAACACACTGCAATGGTCAAGTCTCTTTACTATGTTTGGTAATTACTAGATTCAGGTCATTTCTACATTATTTCTTTAAGTGATGATTGATTGGTTGGATCGATCAATCTCAAGCTCTGTGTAAACCTTTCAAGATAACCATTTATTTACTCATGTCTTTAAATGAGGATTATTCATCTTGTCTTTGGTGTTAATCACTATCTATCTTGAACCATCAAATGTATGCACTATTTCTACTTTTAAAATAAAACCATCAATCTCTCTTGCATTAACCATTGAGATCTTTCTAACATCTTGATATCTGTTATATGATTGGTTCACTTTCACTCCTTTTGATTATTTTAGAAATACTCAATATTTATCTTTGGCTATATGCCTTTTGGGAATTTGTCATGGAAGCCTTTCACATTTTTTAAACTAGCCTTATGTCTTCTATAATTTTTGTTCAACACTTTCAAGTGACCTTTCTCTTCAATCAAACTACCCTTAAGGATTTTATAAACTATCTTTTGGAACTTTAAAAGTGTACTTCAGAAACTCTATAATTGTCCTTTATTCATTCAAACTATCCTGAAGACAAATTATTATGGGCTTGTTGTTAAGGATTCTTTGGGACAATTTCCATGGGATTTTTGTCTAAGTGCCCTTCGAGATAATTTCCATAGGCTTTTTGTCAAGGTGCCCTTTGAGACAATTTCTATAGGATTTTTACCAATGTGCCTTTCAGGACAATTTTCTTGGCAAAATGTCTAAGTGCTCTTCAATAATTTCCTTGACAAAATGTCTAAGTGCCCTTCATTTCTTCACTCATATCTTTTAGAAATTTTATGTAGGACACATACCCTTCAATATTTTTGCAATGGTCCACATATCCTTTGGGTTTTTTGAAATGATCTCTTCAGAAGTTTTGAAAACTTCACTTACCCTTAGACATTTTAAAAAGATCCCTTTAGAACATTTGAATGGTCTACTTACCCTTTGATATTTTTAAAATATCCCTTCAAAACATTTGAATGGTCCACTTACCCTTTAAAATTTATAAAAATATCCCTTCAAAGATTTTGAATTGTCCACTTACCCTTTAGTTTTTTTGAAAAGATCCCTTCAAAACCTTTGAATGGTCCACTTTCCCTTTAGAATTTTTGCAAATTACCTTTTGGAATTTTTGTTCAGGATAATTTTTTCAAAAGAATTCTCGAAGACACTTTCTTTGAAATAATTCCAAGTGGCACTCATTTCCTTGAGAAACTTTGTTGTGAATAATTTGTCAAACAAATACTTATCCAATTTTCTCAAAAAATTTCATTTGACATTTTCCCAAAAGAATTTCCTTATTTTTTTGTGGGCTTTTTGTATGAGAGAATTGTCTTTACCAATATTTTTGAAAGAATACCCTCAAAAAATACAAAGGTAAAAAATTGAGTAAGTATGGAAATAACCTTATGTATTTGTAAGGTTTACTCTATGAATCCTTATGACATAGAACATAGACTAGAAAGAATAGACACAAACTTGATTATCATAATTTGATCATTTCCTTTAGATGTTACCTTACGTGCAAGTGTTGATAACATTATCTTATGTGCTTAGCCATATCTTGTCAAGATAACCATGTGAGTAGAGGAATTCAAAGTACACAAACAATTATTTTCAACTCAACACCTTTTTCATTAATGCATGATAGCACATGTTGCCTTTAACATCAATGATAATTCTTCAAACCTCAATGACTATGTTCAACAACATCTAAGTTGAATACAATAAAGAGACTTCTAGGACTCTATGATTATTGATGGAGAGAGTGTATTTGCACATTTTTTGTCACCTTACAAAGGTTTTCACCAACAAACACATCTTTATTCTTACTTTTCTCATTATACAATAGAATCACAAATAAGTTTTCACCAAAGAACATTAATTTTTTATTTTATTTGTTTTCTTAACTAAGGAAATCCACCTACATTTCAATGTAGGTATCAAGGTCCAAATTGATTTTGAATCCATTATTATGTTTCCCAATATAGAAACCATTTATTAATCCCAAGAAATATATAATTTCTTCATCATTCTAAAAAATATTTAAAGGTATGTGATCTTCTTGGTTCTAGTCTACAAGGTTAGGATAAGGGAGGTATATATGAATGGAAAGGATGGAATTGGTATCAAAGTGATTGGTATTGATAATATTATTATAGATTATATAAAATGACTTTGTTACTACCAATAAATTTGTCATTAAACATCTTAGCTTGTATCCAATGCCATTATTTCCTTTAAGATCATGGGGGTACCCTCCAATGGCATGATTTATTTCAAGATTTTGAGGTTCCCCTCCAAGTGGTTTGTGTTTAATTCCATTATTTACATCATGTTGAGTAGATGATATAGGATCAATAATTCCTTGTTCCTTGGCACCTAAGCTTGTACCCTTGTAATTTACTCTTTATAATATCTTGACAGGGATAATATATTTTTTGTTTTCATAACATGAAACTAGTACATGACCAAATAACCATGAATTTCTAAGATCTTTGAATTATTCATGTTGAGAATGAAATTATTGACAAATGAAATGGAACCTACCTTATATGAATCGATCTTCTATCACCATACCATGTTAGTCATGTCATGTGATTTTGGAGAAAATGAAAGTTTTACAACTTGGAAATAATTTTTCATTTCATATTCTCCACAACCTTTATCTTTTATTGTGAAGTGTCTTGATGTTTTAGGATTGGGATTATTGGATGTAGATAGAAGTTCATCTAAATAAATGTAGGTTTATTTGGTTTTGAAATCACATTTTTATCCTTTTTAGGGATATTTTCTAAAATGGGAAAATGATGGGCATGGTGATATTAATATTCTAAAATATTACAATACTAATAAGGTTATGTATCATTAGGGATTATAACCTCGATACTAGAATGTGGGAATTTCAAATATTGATGAAAAGTGGAAGTAATGACATGCATGCCATGAATCCATGTACAACTGAGGAGGAGGTTATATAGTAACTCAATTTTAAGGAAATAAAATAGGGTTTGATGTGTCACATACCCAAAAATGATGGGTAGATAAATATTGCAAGATAATTCTCTTTCAACATTGTCATATCACTTCATGCTAATGATGTTTGATTCTATGTATTATTTTGAGTACCTAAGGTTCTTGATTGACCTGAGTGTGTAAATGCTTAGCATTGACCCTTGTCTATGAGTACCCTTTTGATTTTTTTCCTAGAAATAATCACCTTGATGTAGACAATATTATTATGGGATGGTCTTATTGGTGAAATATCACTATGATCAAAGGTAATTTTTTGACCTAAAGATAAATGTCCTAAAATTTCTTTAAATTTCAATGGTTCAATATCAATAAGAAACTTTGATTGTTGCATGGTTTGGTACAAGATATACTTATGAATAGAGGATGTTCATAACATATCCAAAATTGATATCTATGCTGGGGTTTTATCCAAATGTTCTATAAAGTCATTCTACTTTTTAGTTGTTGATGTTGATGGTTTTAATTTGGATATGGAAGGATTCATGATTTAATTTTGAGATTTTAATGTGGAATGTCCTTGAATTATAACCTTTAGGTGTTGAGTTGTAACAAAACATTTTAAATCTTGGATGGGGTTGTTGGATTGGGACATAGAAGGTCTTGGGATAATGACTCTAGCATATTGAGTAATATTAGACTGATGATGGGAATTAATTTTCATAGTGGAAAAAATGTTATCATAATTATATGTAATGTTGAGATAGTCCACATTATTGGTGTAGTTGTTTTTACTTTGGTTGTGATCTTGATTTTTCTATTGTTGATTATGTTGATCATGTTTTGGGAATAGATCCTTGAAAAATACCATGTCTTGATTTTGTGATGTCAATGCATTATTATCAATAAAAATATCATAATGATCTAATAAATCCTTAATGTAGTGTTTAAGATACATACATTGA
Source organism: Torreya grandis (assembly GCA_037957365.1). Classification (NCBI taxonomy): domain Eukaryota; kingdom Viridiplantae; phylum Streptophyta; class Pinopsida; order Cupressales; family Taxaceae; genus Torreya; species Torreya grandis. Next base: position 500,025 of record JARHVA010005944.1, on the reverse strand, counting down.
TAGATAACATGCCATTTGATGCAATTATAATCATAATATTCATATTCTATGTACCATTGTGGCTTAGTCAATCCTAATTCAAAATAATTTGTTTGTGGGAATACAATCATGTTTTTTGTAAAAATCTTTTGGAAAATTGATTCTATTGGTTCTCTAAGAGACTCAAGGTTTCTTCTTCAGTATTTTGTTTTGACAGGGGCTATTTTAAGAGTCACCTTTGGAGTGAATTAAACATTCTTCACATACCTCTTTTAAATTTTTTATATGTGTTTAGACTCTATAAATCCATCATGCACTACATTCTTATTCTTATTAAAGAACTAGGGATTTTTTGTTTGCACTAGATCACTATCTTGATGTTGATGTGGAGTGTATTTAGATAACACTTTTAATAGACCCTTATCAGTGAGTTCCTTTTAAATTTTCATTCCATTATGGATTATTTCATCCAATGTAAAGCAAAACTGGAATTTCACATTATACTTTATTTCATGATTAATATTTCCCATTAAAATTCTAATTATTTTTCAAGAAATGAATGAGGAAATTAGCTTTTTGAATTCTTCCATTATTGAAAAAAGGATGTATAACTTTTTGCACTTATCTGTTTGGATTTTCAAAGGTCATCAATATCAACTCATGTTGTAATTTGTATGAAAATTCTTTGCAAAAGATTTTGACAAGTATCTAAATGTAGTAATGGATTCCTTAGGCAAATGGAGGAACTATTCCAAAGCTTGTCCAACTAAGCTTAAGGGAAATAGATTTAGTAATAAAATGTGATTATACACTTGATAAATCATGACTAAATATCTAAGGCATTCCCTCAGATCTCATTTCCCTTCATATTTATCAAATTTTGGTATCTCAAAGTGAGGGGAAAATGTATTTGTAAAATGATTTCATTAAATGGATACATATATAGTTCTTTAAACTTGAATTTTATGCAGTGTTCACCTGCCTATAATCCTTGAAGAGAATTTTTGATCTTTTGCCACTCATGAGAAAAAAGAGTGTTAGGATAAGGATTTGATGCACATTGATAGGTGGATGGAGGTTTAATATGGTTGATGAGCTGATTAGGAGAGGCATGTAAATTTCCATTATATCTAAAGGTATGTACACCATATTTATAACTTTAGCATTATTAGGTGGTTGTTGTTGTTGTTGACTAAAAGAGTTGTGTTGTTATTAATTTGGTGGGATTTATTGGTGTTGATTGGATGAATTTTTTGGATTGGATGATGTATCCACTAAATTTGAGGCTAAAGTACCTATCATTTGGTAAACTTGTTGAATTTAGATTATTATTACTATATTTGGGTATTGAGAAAACTACTCTACTAAAGTTAATTTTCCTTTGTTAGTAGTTTTGTGATATAAATAGAGGCTTTCAATAGAGTGTTGATCTTGATCTATTTGATAACTAGCAGTGGTTTGTTCCTGGTCATGGACCTATTCATATTATCTATAGGCTAGGTGAATAGAGCCTCTTTCAACATACATAGAATCACCTACCTAGGTAAGACATGACATGATTTGACATTTATTTTGATAGATATATTGTTTGAGGTAAGTTTTCCCTTAATTTATTTTGAACCACTTGCTAGTGTTGTCTTGACCATAATAGCTTTAATCAATGTCACTATTAGTATCATCATAATGTTATTAATTTAAATGGAATGGATTATTATAAAATTTATTTTCAATAGATGGATTGTTACCAAAATTAGAATTAAAAATTGTGTTACTTCTTTGTTGTCTTATAGTGAAATATGCCATGGATGTAGGACTGAATGTAAATTGATGTAATACAGCTTTAGGATAAAGAATTGGATTTGATTGTACAAAATTTTGGTTTGATGTTGATTTATTTTAGTAAAATTTCATTTTTAATTATAAAAAACAATGTTCATGCATACAAAGATAAATGAAATAAATTCCCACAAGCTAGACTGACTAAGAAGTTAGATGGTTTCCATTGGCCACACTGAAGTTTGAATCCCAACTAAGTAAATTAATAGCACTAAGGATTAAGGGTAAGAATGATGCTTGAGGATTAGTATATAAGACTCACCCTATATATGTGTGTCGTTATGTGCACCAAGTGATTGGGTCTTCATCAATGTTAATGTTAACTGAGTTGAGTGGGATACATCGAATGTCAAAAAAAAAAAAATTAACCAAATAATACTATAAGTTAGGAGATCAACTAAAATCAAAACCACATGGCAAAAGGATGATCTATAAAAGGTCTTGAAGAATTTTTGGGCTCTTAGTTATAATTTTTTTTTAACTAGATGGTGATGGCCAAATGTTTTAGATAAATAACTATAGAGGCTTCCATGATTTTATCCCACTAAACTTGGTTTCAAGGGTATATTGAGAGTAAATTCTTGGGGTAAACCACTTACTAGTATACCATAAATCTAATGATAAAAAGGATTCATGTGGATAAAAGTATTTATTATCTTAATTATGGAATTCCTCTATATACCTTTTGATATCTTGAGGCCCAAAACTATGGAAGTTAATTTAATAAATGCACACAAAAGTGTTCACTCCCTATGTGCATGACCCAACCATAAGATTTTAATAGGTTGATGTTGGAAAAAATCAGTCTTTGAGGTCATTATTAAAACTTTGAGTAATGGATGATGACACCCCCTCATTTCATGGTGTGACTAAAACACACAACCACTTAGGAAATTAAAATATAATATCCTCAATTTATATACCCTACTAGTACATGAGGTTTGGCCTAATGTATGGTGGTGAAATTCACTATTGATAAAGGCCATATAAAGTAAAAAAACATATATAAAAATTGTTTTTTATTTTTAAGTATCATCATAAATGTGACACCAAGTAAATAACACGCACAAGTAAAATCTAGATAACACAAAATCACAAAATCTTATTTTGATTTCCAAGTATCATCATAAATGTGACAATGAAAAAAGAGCATACGTAATTTTTATGACATAAAAAATCAATAAACACTTAAAAAATAATTTAAGTAACCCAATCAAAATGCTGGTTCATTTTAGGAGCACAAAAAATAAACATGTGTTTATTTTAGGAGCACCCAAAAAATGTGTGTTCTTTTTAAAACATGAAAATCAAATGTTAAAATAAATTAGGCTGATTTTTTTGAATCTCAGACAAGCAAAAATATACAAACAATAAATTAGTAGTTTAATTGTGCTCTGAAAGAGAAACTTTCAAAGAAAATAATTTAATACTCTTATACCTTCTATTTGGTGAAAACTCTATGTAAAATGAAGCCAAATTAACTAAATATTCATAAAAGTCATGAGAAAACATGTTTAAAAAAAAACACCAAAAATGGAGCCTAAATTAGCAAGAATGAGCCTCCATAATTAGGAACTAAGATTATAAGTCTAGGCCATGGATTTATAGTCTAGGTTATGGCATGTAGTGAATACAGGACATAGATTTGTAGTCAATGCCAAATAATAGAAATCCATGAAAAGATAAGAAAAACCTTGCAAATTTTGGTGAATTTAAGCTCAAAATAACTCTAATCTTCTAAAAACACAAGTTATAATGAAATTTAGAAGTGTTTTTATGGTATGTGATCCCACTAGGCATGCCAAAATATAACACAAAAAATAAGTTAATTGGTGATGTTAAAAATCTAAAATGAATTGAAAAATAACTAAACTCATTCAAATGTACTTTAGCTAAGCAAAGAGTAAATGGAAGTGAAATACATAAATATAATACCTTCACTTACCCTATTGTTGTGTGATGATGATCAAATTGATCTGGTTTCAAAAGAATTAATGAGGCATATGGATGAACCGACAACACTTCTCCTTGAAATATTGATGTATTGGTGATGTTGCTTAATGAGTTGAAGCTTTGATGGATAGTCTTTAGGAGAAAATTAATTGTTTTAATTCAAGCTTAGTACAAATGGAGTTGAATGGATCGATTTACATATTTCTTTTAACTAATGATAGTTATTGATCTTGGTTGGAGATAAATGGTGAAGGATAATTGAATTGATGAGATATTATTAAACTGTTAAGTTTGAGTCTTAGGAATTGGAAATAGGTGGGGACTTCAGGACCATGGAGGATTATGTTAATTAATTAATTTGATAGTGTAATTTAATGGGATTTGAGGTGGATTATTATATTTAGAAAGAAGAATCTTTGGATTATAAGATTTAGATGATGGGGAACATGTGGAGCATATGACATCATTTAAATTTGGAAATATGAATCTTTGGATTGTAAAATTTTGGATAGTTAGAGCCTATGGTATCATTGAAATTTGAAAAGTGGAAGGGGTATGAATATGATGTCATGATGTGGGGATTATTTTTATTTTTAGATTTTAATAATTATGGATATTTAAAATCCACAAATTAGGGAAAGAGTGGTTAATTAATTTGGATTAACTAATGGAATAGGATTAAAAATTAAGAAAATAGAGGTAGTTTTGAAATAAATGACTTAATTGACTTGGGGGTGATGAATAGTGAAGGCTTGGTATGTTAGCGTGAATAGAAGATTGATTAGTTAAAATTATCACAAAGTGTCAAATTTTTAGTTTCTAAATTTATAAACCATTTTTATATAATATATATTTATCATTAAATATAAGGTCACATAACACTGAAATGCCTTTATATTATGATGAAACTAGAGAAATATGTCATACATTACCTTGTTTTAATCTAGTGAAATAGTTACAACACTTTTTATGACAACATAGTAATATGATTTATTTATTCTAAAATTTAGTTTCATAGATGATATTTGTATGATGATTATGAATACGTGTTTTTTATTATTATCTCTTTGATATTGGTATTTTTTATGTTATATGTATGATTATAGGTATATTTTAAGGATGATCTAGGCCCAAGGGTGGAATACTTTCAAAAAAACACAAAATATCACTATACATGTAGAAAACGATAATATGCAAAGTAAGAGATTTAAGGTTCCATAATTTCATTTTATTTTTATTATTTATACTCTATATACCATGTAATATACATAAATTTTTATTTAATTTTGATTGGTTATATTTATTATGGATCCAATTTCTTATGATGTTTATTATTTTAATTTTCATTACCTTTGATATTTCTTTTAACAATGCAATGGTCACAAGGACTATGGTTATTGATCCTATATTTATTTAGCATAAAAAAACCCATGTTGTATTTGGATTAGGCATAGTTTACATACACCTTGGTGTGCTTAAATGTAATTTGAAATCATTATCTATCTTGGTAAAGCCTTGAATAATTCTTAAGAAATGATTATAATGGTTATTTGAAAACCCTAAGTTATAATTATAATTTTTACCTTGATTATTCAATTAGTATCTTGATTAAGGTCAATTGATTAGTCACTTGATTATTATAGTAATTTTACCAATATTACATCAAGGCTTGTGTATTAAAGTATTTTTTATTACTTTATGAAGAAATGAGTAATAAATGATTTTGGTCGATCTGTTGACCTTGGATTATAAACGAATAGAAGGATAAGGGCATCGTGTCCATAGTGAATAAATTAAAAAATGAGGTTTTGGGTAATAGATGATATTTTATGTTCTATGTGGCAATAATGGATTTATAAATTTAGCATACATTATGCCTATTGATGTTTAACTACCCCTATTCCTAGAATGGGAACCCTCATTTATAAATTTTCCAAACTTCCCAAGATGCCAAGCTTACTAAGTGAGTTGGTTTCATAGAAAATTGATGTAATACTTCCCAAAAAAATTTAGTTAATCATTAATATTGAAATAATAATTGACATTTAAAAACATTCAAATTATTACAAGTTTTCTTCAAGTTTTCATTCAAACAAATGAATAAATAACTATCAATGATTTAAAATGTGTAGACAAGACCTCATCGAGGGAGTTCCATCTGGTTCCCTAATTGGTATGAACACAATAATGTTTGCTTGATCTTACAGGACTAACCTTATACTTTGTTTAAAGTATTTAATTTCAAAGTTTACTTTAAATTGGTGTTATTTTCCTTAGGACATCATAGTTAAAGTAGTGGTTTATGACACTTCATGGGACATAAAATTAAATATGATGACCTAAAGAAGATAGGTGTCCACCTTGTTGGGCTTCATTTTGCCTTACAAATTCATCACCCTCAATAAGACATTTGTAACTAATCTACAAATCTTACGAGCCATGTGCCATCATCTAGAGAGATCATGAAGAATTTATCCATTGGAATTCATATCTAAAGGCTACACATCAAGATCTTATCTCCTCCAAGCAATCCCATTCAATCTAAACTACCATCCATCTTCCATGCATCCCACCATAATGAAAAAACAATGAGATGCCACTACATGTCTCTATGATAACTTTACAAACCGAAGAACTATTATAAAATGATCTATGTTCCCTTTAATTTATCCATGATCGATGCGTGTCCACACCACATCACATTTGATTTAGATTTTGTGAGAGCTCGCAAGGCAAACATGTGGATTCACCTGAGCCTTAAAATCAAGGATCAATGGTATATAGTTGTTTAAGGTTCCTTATCAAAGTGAAAAATGGAAGAATAAAGAATAAAATCCCATGGGAAAGATGCATGTCCCCTCTAAACCTATATTTTGATTTTATGTGTCATTCTCATGAAGCTACATCTAGAGATCAACTAGATCACCTCCAAGAGTGATGTGTGGCTCTACTTGAGATGAATGATTGATATAAATTTACCAAAAAATATAAATAATCCTTTCAAAGGTTACACCTATCTAAATAAACTTAATATTTCCTATGAAAGAGCCACATGATAAATAAAAAACTTTGATTGCCTGTGAGAGTGACATGTGGCACTCCTACAACCAATTGAAACTAAAGGGCCCTAATCAAGAGATAGCCATAAACAAAAATATTCCATGTGATAGATTATGAATGATTCATCAAACTAAGATGCATCCCAAGAACCATAGAGCAATTAAAATGTGTCACATGTCTAAATGTAAGATAACTAAACAACTTAGTCACATTCAAGGCCCATGTGTGCCCAATTGGATCTAAGGTGGTATGCCACATGTTAGAAGGTGGAAAAAAAAGATTTAAAGATAAAATTGATGACAAATCAAAAGTACATCAATGCTAAATTTGAATTCAAAATAAATTAAATATCAAAAGTCATAGTTTAAAGATAAGCAAAGGTGATAGGCTTGCCATTAATATGACATAAACCAGAATCACCATCAAACCTTAAATTAATCAAATAAATCTTCAAAAGACTACTCAAATTATCTATTTTTACCTATATTTACATTTAAAGCTATAATTATTTCCCCTCCCTACTATTTGCATCCTCAATTCAACCAAGCTCAAGCCCTTCATAGATTGAACCTGACCACCATTGTTAGAGCTCAAAAATTATAGAGGAATATAAGAGGAAATTAATTGATACCAAACATGTTAAAAAAATGGCACAAGTAGGACTCTGCACTTTGAGTAAGAGTGTTACATTTAGGAATCATGATTTTATATTTTAATATGACAATTCAATTGTGTTCAAAGACATAGAGTTCATCCTTGAGGCCATAAAGTTTGGGTACATGCATTATAGCATCATCTATTACAATGTTGAAGGATATATGGATATTGATGAAACCAAGACAATACCTCACATAATATAACTATCTTTGAACATCCTTGTAATCTAAGTTACCAATATTCACAAATCTATAGTGAAGCTAGAGGTCATGCCATACATTGACCTAGTATACGATATCATTGGGAGGACAAGATGCAAGGATGGTTTGATTAAATTCATAAACCAAGGGATCCTAATTACTTTCATCCTAAGGCAAAGCTCTGAGAAATACTATGGACTATTAATTCTACTACTAGACTACAACCAGAGCATCATTGACAACTAGTATGATGCACACTAACTTGAGACAATCTTAACATCATGGGTAACTAACCCATTTAGGGTTCTTTCCATGGATGACCAAGGGAATATACCCATTAATCAATTCATAAAATTATTTAGGATTAACCTTGATCTCTTTAATAGAGTATTGTCTATACACACATTGGTTATGTAGATATAAAAACTATACTACTGCTACAAATAATCTTAGAGGATCAATAGATTCTATCATTCAGAGACATAATTAGAAATAACCTAGTCTCTACTATGCATGACACTTTATAGAATGGGGACCCATTACATATGATGAGATATTTTTGGATGCCATATGTGTAGATACACAATTAGGCTAGAACTCATGTTCCCCTAAATGATTGGAAGTGGTCCCCTAATTATTTTTAGCACTACACATTCACCACTTCAAATGTAATATCAAGGTAATTATAGAAGAATTTTATCCAATTGTGAATAAATCAATTAGTAAATTTGAAATTCCAAGGGTCCCTCTAGAGGTTAGGTAGGCATTGAAATAAATGTGAAGCTACTATATTTACCTATATTTCACAATCATCCAAATGGAAGGAGTAATGGTAGTTCCCCTCAAGATATTAAGGTAGGTACCCATGAAATTGGTTGAGGAAGAGATGGCCTATCAAGTACTCCATAAATTTGATGGTGTCTTTAGAAACAAAAATAAGACTATCCCCCACAAAGTTACTTATAATATGGGGAGAATAAAATCACAAAGTGGTAGGACATTGTCTTAGCTACAAGGCATATGGACTCTTACCTATTTCCCAAGGATGATTTTAGGGCATGGGACCCCAACAATGTCATTTCTAGACACATCTTCATATTCAAAAGGGATGTGTCTATGGAATATAATAACCAAGAGGAGGTGCATGAATGGGTTTACAAGGATGCACTGAATGATGAGGTGGTCCTTTGAAATTTTGTAAGGAAAAACATTGAGATAGAAATGAGGTTGGACTAAAAGAAGGAGGATATTATAAGGCCTTAACTTCTAACAACTCATGGAAGTATGTTTGATGTAAATTACAAAGAAAGGTAGGAAGAGGAAGAAGAAGATAATGTTCCTATTATTAAGAACATTCCCTATAGACCTACACTTCTTCCCACTTCAAGTGGATAGAGCCTACCTCCAAGCCTCGAGCAAGGATAAACTAGTAGCCAGTTTGGCCCCTCTCAAGCTCCTACACTTGTCTCTACATTTATTGTGGGAGCTTCCATATAAATCTTGGATAAACCTAATATTGGTATTATTGACCTCAAGAAGTCTCAAAAAGGCATTTAGTTTTCAAAGGAATAACTACAGACATTAATTGGGAGGAATATATATAAATTTTACATAGGAAATAAGGAGTCCAGAACCACTATGAGGGGGGGGAGTATCTCCTCCCTCAAACTATCAATCAACTTCTCACACAATATCACCATAGGATACCATTGATATAAGTACTGTCCCACTACCTTCCTTTCTATTTGTTAGTACATTTATAATTTCTATTTTTTCTTCTATTTCTCCTACTCCCATGTTTGCATCCCCTACTATTATTTCCTTTGGGAACACCATCCCCAATTTCATCTCCCATTCCACTGCAAACATTCCATATTTATTAGGCTCCCAAAACACTTTTTTTATCCAAGCTATGGGTTCTACTTCTTCCTAAATAGCCACTACTAGTGCATCACTCACCCTTGGCTCCCCTACATCCATTAAGCCATTAAAACCCATTTTAAAACCATTCACCTGGTAAAGGCTACTTAATCTCACCATAGCTACTAAGTTGAGTGTACCTTTGAATTTACCTTCATTCATTCTTGACATGGGCCTTGCTAAGTCTTTATTTGATCCATTTAGGCAATTGGACCTAGAAAACTTGTACTTCCCTACTACAACTTTTTTATCCTCAATCTAGTTGTATCCCACACATCCAAAATCTATAGCTACCCTAAATTGGGTGAGGGATATCATACCTAAAATAATGTAAGAAATACCTTAGGTGGACTCCTTAGCACCTCAAATTGGTATGAGGTTTGAACCTACTATAAGAACTATGAAGAGGATAATGAGAAGATAGGTTGAGTAACCATAGTCAGGTTCAACTATGGTTCATGAAAGTGAAGAGTTCCTCTTCACTCTGATAGGAAAGAGGAAGGATAACCATATATAAGTTTAAGAATATGTAGAGGACCTAATATTCTTAGTTCAAGCACAAGTATAGTCTATTAATGCCCTGATGAAGGGGATGTAACAAGAGTTGAAGAGGTTGAAGGGGCAAGCACTGCCAATAGTGCCAGACAATAATCTAATTTTAATAATAATTGTTGTTATTAATTTATTTGTTAGATTTATATTCATTGAGATGGGGGGTGAATAAGTGCTTCAAGATAATCTAAACTTAAAATTCCAATCCTTTCAAATCCTTAATCAATCACCACAATCATTCATAAAGCATATAAGTCATTCATAACAATGAATAAGAAAGATGATACAAGATAAAGCACACAACACATGAATTATGTGGGAAAACATCATTGGTAATAAAACCCACTCTCAATCCTAAAAAAATTTGGAATAATTTTCCTATAAAATTATCACAAATATGAGACCTTTTAGTGAAGCAATCACTTCACAAGGAATACCAACCCCTAAGCATGAATAAGCACCAACTTATTATATATGTTGAGAAACCACACAAAATATATGAAATAAATATCTATATAACTTTGATTACCTTTAAATTTTATGGTGAAACAATTTATAACACCTCTTTTTCAACCCTTCACACTCTATCAATCTTGCACACACAAGACATGTATCAAAAACACCCTTATGGATCACTCTAGACCTCTTCACTCATCTTCAATATTCAATCCCATTAGTACACTCTTATGACATAAAAATTAATACTTATATATCATACAAATAATCATAAACCTACTCTTATCTTCAATCAATCCACTACACACACTCATTCTCCTCTTCATTTGCTTCTTAACTCTAGAAACCATCACCTTTGATTTCACTCTTTATAGAGCCTTCATGAATATCAACTTATTGGTCAGCCATAAGACTTGAGTTAACCCTTAAGGATTTTATCACACTAATAAATATCTCAATATCACCCTCATAGGTTGGCCATAACATCCATGGGTCACCCTTAAATAACTACACCTTTCAAATAGGCCTTAGTAGCCTTTACAGGTCTCATAGAGACTTATTCACCTCTTTAGCACTTCTCTAAGAAAATAAGGAACATGAGAAAAATTAAAAATGCATAGGTATATTATATATGACACATAATACATGTTAAAGTGATTAAAATCATCACTACACTCCTCTGTATATGCACAATCTACTCAAACATTAGTCTTCTACACAAGAACACCATGAATGAATAAATAGTCAACTTATAAGTAATTTTTCATAATAAATATGGATTTGTCAAACCTAAAAAATCCACATAAATTATACTTATGGTGTATGAAACATTATACAATAATTAATTCACCTTGAAATATCCAAACACCATCAATAAAGTCTCAAACATCCTTCTCAAGTCACTTGCAAAAGAAAGTCAAACCCATAATCAACTTTGAATCTAAATAATTACAAATGTACAAATATTCAAACATTATAAATAATTTTTATGGATATAACTTGGATTCCTTTAAAAATTTTATTTTTTACCACCTTAAAATTCATCTTCCATCATAATATATAAATAGAACAACGAGCACTGGTTTTCCTTTGTTAATTTCAAATTTCAAAATCCAATAGTGACTAAAAAAGCAATAACATCAGACACATGTCATCATCTCATGTCCCTTATAAAATTTATCAAATTCACACTATAAATATCTTCATGAGACTCCTATCCTTGAATTTTAACATTAGTTGTTGATCTTTGATTTGGGCTTATGAGATTGTGACACTTGGTAGCCCTACATGCCTTTTGTGTACCCTACTATTAGTCTCCATTTAGTTAACACTCTTACACCACTTAGCATCCAAAAATGCCTTATATTTACCCTATGTTTAATTATATTACAGAATTTTTCATCCCCATGTTCATTATGTGCTTATTGACTTATTGATTTGATTCTCACTATTGATCTACTTCTAAATCATCATGTTTATGACACATGCCACTATCACATTTTATCTCAGGATCCTTTAACTTCTTAACCTCATGCACACCATTAAATATTCATATTCAAAATTTAACACTCACTTTTATATCCTTGATATGATTGCATGAGGTTTCAAAACTTGGAAGCCATGTATAATGGTCACTTGATATTGTAAAATTGGCTATGTATGGAAGCTAGTGAAATCTACCTAGGATACCAACTTTGCACTACCATAACTATTACTAAAAACCAGCGCATGACTTAAAAATTGGAACATAATATATTGGTAAAAAATTAATCATATCCATGTGATCAAATCATTATGACATTGCTACATGTGTGAATGTTGATGTCATCAATCTTCTCACTCAACCTAATTTGGCAAGATGACTAGGAAAACACAGACCTTCATAAGACTATTCTAATGAATTCCTTTCACTTCCAAAATATTAAAAAACCCTCTTGGCACCTCATATGACCTATGAAACATGATTAAATCATCAATAACATCCATCAACTACCTCACTAATTCAAACATTGAAGAATTATGCTAGAACACTGAAGGACGTTGAAGCACACTTTGTCATTGTCATTCTAATGAACATAACACATCATCAACATCCTTGGCCACCTTGGAGACATCATTGAAAACTCTCCAACAATATCACCATTTTTAATTTATGTCAACACCAATAGAATAATATGCACATACTCCTACTTCCTCTGTAAACACTTTCTCCCCCTTTGACACAATAATAATGGGGGCTTACCTGATGATCATGATGATCTAAAAAATTGCAAATGTTTTCAAAATCCAAAATGAAGAATGGAACACCTTTGAGAGATTATAAAAACTCCCCTTATCACTATGTATATAATTTCTTACCATATCTTCCTAGTCTTTCTTATTGACAACATACCATATTGATCATACCCTTTTATATGAAGAAGAAACATAAAATATCAAGCAAATGGGAGTGATAACACTTTTATAATACTAAGAGAGACTCCCCCTAGGTATCTTGACCTTAGGATCCTCTTTATCACCTTCATACCATGCACACTTACTTCTACATATGACATATGTGTCTTGAAAAGCATAAATAGAGACACTCATTTATCATGAGAGATTAGCATTCCCAAAACTCAGGAGACTCCCACATCTCCATTATCTTACTTTAATTGTAGTCTTGCATCACCATCAGATTGACTTTGAATGATTCTTAACTTCACTTTTAATTTTTAACTTAGATTCTTTCTTGATCATCTTATCCATTTGGGTAGATGAGGATTGTTCTTTAATACTTGGAATTGTTTCCTATTCTATCATGATAAATAACCCATTCACCTCCTCGGGTATCCATTCATTATATCTACTTTTATTCATGTTAGGATTTATTTGTTGTGAAGTAAGAGATTGATCATTCTTACATAACCTTGTTATGTGACCTCTCTTTTGAGACTTGTAGCAAACCATAATTCTTAGGAAAAACTCATTATTTCTTACCTTGTTAGGATAAAATCTTGTGATGTACCCCATGTCATAGAAATTATAGCATTAAACTTCACTTACACCACTTAAATGATAATTATATAATAGTTCCAATAAAATTCATTCCTTGAGGGTCTTTTACACTCTCTTGATTTATGACCAAATTGATTGTAGGAGTAACACTAACTATTAAAATTTGCATATCTCATAGTATTTGGTTATCTAATAGGATTAGTTTTCAATCTAATAGTACCATCATTACATGATTGATCATTGACCTTTAATCTCTAATTCTTCTTGTTCATTTTAGCCTTCTCTTTGTCTTGAGTTGTAACCTTTTGTTCCTTTTTGAAACCTAGACTAGATCTATCACTTGCAGTCATTTAACTACTCAGAATGTTATCAATATCATTATCACTCTTTTCAAACTTCATAAAATACCTTACCTTGTTATATGTCTTCTCTAAATCAAAATTTAAGGACTCAATTTCAATCATATACTTGAAACATTCATTTTCTTTAGTTTTTAGGATTGTAGGCATAATTTTCAATTGAGTATTGAGATGCTTGACTATATCTACATGTTCCCTAGTGTCATCATTTATTCTTACCTCAAACACACTGAATTGCTGCTCATAATCCTTGATTTGTGACATCATCTTCTTGTTCTATTTATTCTTGATCTTTAGATATTTAAAAGCCTTCATTAATTTAGCCTCATTATCTACCTTATTTTATTTATTATCTGAATCATTAGTTGCATCTTTTTTTGTCATGAGATCATCTCTTTTATAGTTTTTTTCTTCTTGATTTTGATATGTTACAAGATTTCTCATAGTTTGATTTAGTTTTATATGTAAAATCTCCATCTCTGATCGATACATGATACCTTCTTTATCCTTATTCTTTACCTCTTAATCAAGAGTAAAAACTTGAGTTTCAAAGTTGTTGAGTGATCTCATCATGATCCTTGGCTTTATTACTTAACCTTCCTTCAAAAAGGCCAATTTGATCATCATATTATTTGATTAAGGAATCTTTTTTTCTATTCTTGCCTTGTAGTAGCTTGATTTCTTCCACAGTGTTTAGATATTTGTATTCAAGAGTGACTTTCTCATCTTCTTCCTTTGATATATTTCCTCCAAAGACATATATACTTAAATAACATTCACCTTTATTATCACTAATATCCATGAATAATGTCTCTTAATCCTCATTATGAAAATAATCATCACTATTTGATGCGTTTTATTCTTCTTCTATAGATGAGTTACTATCTTTTTCATGGTAAAGTCTCTTACTACCTTTAAATGACTCCTTTCCATTTATCTTATTGAATAACTTTATGTACTTTCTAGGACCCTCATATTTATCATGTTCATCCTCATAATATTCCTTATGAGCTTCTTTATTTTCAAACTTGCCTCTATTTGGGCATTTAGCTCTAAAATAATCAACTTTACCACATGAAAAACATTTAAAATGGATTTCTCCTTCATAATTACTTGATCTTATGGTAAATTTCCTTTCATTCATGGATTTAAGTTGATCTTCATTAAATTTAAAGTCTTTAAGACTTAACTTTTTCTTCTTAGCTTTTGTCTCCTTGATCACCTTGAAGGTTGCTTCCTTCTTAAGAGGTCTATCCTCATTGACTCTCATCTCATAGCCAGAAAGGATCTCATGAAATTTATCCATCTTCATCTAAGTAAGGTCATGAATTATATATTAGATACTTTTAAATCAAATTTGAGAGTGAGAGACCTTAATACCTTGTTTACGATAGTATCTTCTTCAATATTCTCTCGAAGACCTCTAATATTGTTTACTATCTCATCAACCCTTAGGGATTAGGATGCAATAGTGTATTCTTCCATAATTTTGAGGCCCTCAAATTACCTTCAGTAAGTCAGTAATTTATCCAATTTAACTTTTGAATCTCATTCATAGATAGTTTACAATTTGACCCGAATTTCCTTGGTAGACTTATAATGGATAACCTTGGTGAACTCAGTCTCTACAACATCACAAATGATGGCATTCATTACCTTTGAATTGGTTTCACTTATCTTCTTATCACATGAACTAGTTGGAGGAGTATTTGTTGTTGTATAACCATCTATAATATATTTTAAAATATCAAACCCTATGTACATTATGTATGTCCTCATTATTACACTCTAAAAATCATTAATAGACCCATTGAATAACAATGCTTGCTTTGTAGAGAAACCTTGTATATGTTAAATTGACATATTATACCTTGGATCACCTTTAAGTGGTTAAAAATTAAAATAATTTATGGATATGATAATCCAAACTTCAATTCCAATCCTTTCAATACCTTAATTAATCACCGCAAGCATTCATTAAGTATACAAGTCATTCATAATAATGAACAAGAAATATGATGCAAGATCAAACACACATGTGAATTATTTGGGAAAATATCATGAGGAATAAACCCACTCTAAATATTGAAAACATTTGGACTAATTTTACTATAAAATAATCACAAACATGAGACCTTTTAGTGAAGCACCCACTTCACAAGGAGCATCCACCCCTAAGCATGAACAAGCACCAACTTGTTCAAGATGCTGATCACCCATATAACACCTATGAAATAAATAGATACATAACTATAATTTCCTTTAAATATAATATATAAATAATATATAATACATATCTTTCAACCCTTAACACTCTCTCAATTTTGCATGCACAAGCCATGCATCCAAAACACCCTTTTGGATCACTCTAGACCTCTTCACTCATTCTCAATCTTGAATCTTAAAAGTACACTATAATGACATTAGAATTATGACATATAGGTCATAAACACAATAATAAACCTAATACTCTCTTCAATCCATCCACTAGACACACTCAGTCTCCTTTTCATTTGCTTCGCAACTCTAGAAAGTATCACCTTTAATTTCAATCTTTATAGAACCTTCATGAATATCATCTCTTTGGCCATCCATAATACATGAATTAAACATTAATTATTATATCACACTAATAAAAAACTCAATACCATCATCATAGGTCTATCATATCATCCATGGGTCACCCTTAAGCAACTACACCTTTCATATATGCCTTAGTAGCCCTTATAAGTCTCATGGAGACCTATTCAGCTCTTTAACACTTCCTTAAGCAACTTAAGAACACAAGACCACTTAAAAATGCAGAGGTATATTCAAAATTAATCCTAAGACACTTTAAATTTATTACATCCATGAATACACTCGCTTTAATATGCACAACCTACTCAAACATTAGTCTTGTACATAAGAACGCCATGATTGAACAAATAGTCAAAGTGTAGGCATTTATTCATATTGAAGATGGATTAGTTAAACCTAAAAAATCCACATAAATGATCCTAATGTATTTTAAAACATTATATAATAATTAACTCACCTTGAAACATCCAAAAACCATCAATAAAGTCTCAAACATCCTTCTTAGGTCACTTGTAGAAGAAGGCCAAGCCTATAGTCAACTTTGAAGCTCAATAAATGATAGTGTACAAATAGTCAAAAATTCTAACAAGTTTTGATGGATATCCATTGGATTAATTTAAAACTTTTATTTTTATACCAAATTAAAATCCATATTCCATAAAAATATATAAATAATACAATGAGCACTAGTTTTCTTTTGTTAATTTGAATTTTCAAAATCCAACAGTCACTAAAAAAGCAACAACTTTAGACACATGTCTTCATCTCATGTCCCATGGAAACTTGATCAAATATAGTTTTACAATCTCTTCATGAGTATCCTATCCTTTAATTTTAATCATGTCCATTGATCTTTGATCTAGGCTTCCCAAATTGTGATATTGATAGCCCCACGTGCCTTCAATGTACCATATTGTTAGCTTCCATTCAGTTAATTCTCTTACACCACTTGGCATCCCCATATTCCTTTTGTATACCATCATGTTTAATTATATTACACCATTTGATATTCATAAATTCCTTATATTATTATTGACTTATTTCCTTGATTTTTATTATCGATTTGTTGTTAAATCATCGTGTTTGTGACACATGTCACCATTATGTTCAATCTCAAGATCCTTTGACTTGTTAACCTCATGATCACCATTATATATTCATCTACATGATTTAAATATAAAAATTATATCATTTTTCTGATGTAATGAGGTTTTGACACTTGTCATCCCTATATGATGTTCACTTGACATTGCAAAATTGGCTAAGTATGGAAGATAGTGAAATTTGTTTAAGAGACCAACTTTGCACTACCATAACTTTTTATACACATCACCTTATGACATCAAACTTGGAATATAATATCATGGTAAAAAAATAATAATAACCATGTTACCAAATCCTTTTTAAACTACCATATGTGTAAATTATTATGTCATTAATATGCTCACTCAACCTGATTTGCCAAGATGATTAGGAGAACTTAGACCTTCACAAGACTATTCCGATGAATTTTTTTCACTTACACAAGAGAAGAAATCCCTCTTGGCACCTCATATATCCTATAAAACATTATCACATCATCAATAACATCCATAAACACCTTAATAATTAAAACACTAAATAACAATGCAAGAACATTGAAGCATACTTTGTCATTGTCATTCTAACACACCTGAAACCTCATCAACATCCTTAGCCACCTTGGAGACATCATTTACAACTATTAAAAATTAACTAACTTGTACAAATTTATGAATAAAAGGTAGGAATATGGGTTATAATATGCTAAGGTGATCATTAAACTTGACCAAAATCTTGCACTCTTTGACATCAAATTGGCAAACTTGGCTAGAGTTACAAGGACCAATAAATTCCCTAATCTCAAGGTTTTACCACTTGAAGACATTACTCCTAAACATATAATATTAATTAAAAAATAATAATATTAAATATATGGATGGACCAAATCAAGGATGAAAACATATCCTTGGAGAAGACTGAGTTTAAGATATCCTTGATGTTGAAGGATGCCATGGTCACTAGGGTGACTAAGCTTGATGGTTCCTTCATGGATGATCCAGAGTTTAGATAACAGAAGAAGGTATTTTTGTCCAAATTCCAATAATAGGTATCCAATATTAATAATTATACTAAGGTAACTATTATTTTAACATTTTCCAATCAGAGGATAGAGAAAGTGGATGTAATTGAGGAGGCACTGAGGCTAGTACTCACAGAGTATGGCAGGCTCATCCAAAATATAGTCAACTTATTTTGACCTATGAACATAGACTTAAATCAAATAGACAAATAATAATTGGAATATGTAGAGTTATTTACCAATGAGGAAGTGGAGAATAAGTATATACAACAACAACAACAATAACAAGCCATCCAACAACCACCTCTAGGCCCTTAAAGAATATTTTATTTCATCTTATAAATTCAAATGTAGAATATTCAATTTTATTGTATAATTTTAAAACACTTGGATGTATTTGGGTGCATTTTTTGGGTCCACTTAAACTTGTCTTAGTAAATTTTTAGCATATAAATAGGATTTATCCCCTCATTTATAAATCAAAAATAGTTGTTACAATAATTAATACAAAAGAGCCAAAGAAATCATAAGTTTGTCTGAAGTGCTTAATTTTTTATTTTAATATTTATTTTTCCTCAGGATTTTAGATGAATAATAGTTTATTTTTTGCAAGATAATTTGGAAATTACAATCCATATATGTATCTGTTTGTTTGAGTTTCACACTAGACTAACAAATTTGATAGTATATTTTCCTTGTTTCTTCACATTTGCAACTAAATGTGCCATACAATTTACTGCGAGTGAACAATTATTTTTATGAAATATATGGTTTTAGATATATGAATTTATTTTCCTCTAAATCTTTAATTGTATTTATTTAACTTTGACCATTATGTTAGAGCTGGTAGATGCCAGTTTATATGTTTTGCTTTAGAAGTTAACATAATTGGTGTCTTTGATCATCTTAAGTGAATCCTCTTTTCTGCTATACCCTTCTTATTCTTGTATTAACCCATGAATCACTTTAGATTATTTCATGATATAAATCCATTTTTTTTAATATTTTGGGAAATAATTAGCAAATATTGAAGCAAATTTACAAAGATTAGTAAGAAGTAGTGTGACTGCATAAAAATCTATTGTCCTTACAATAGGGTTTACTTGCAAACTTCAAAGTGGTGACCATATATTTGATATATGTGTTATATCTAGTATAAATTATGTTAATAGATAAATCCTAGAGTATTCTAAGGATAAAAATTGAGTTTCTTACTTTCCCCTTATTCCCTAGTGACATAGGGAGCATAATATGTGCATCAATAGTAAGGGAAAAGATGGTGCTAGAAGGAGGGCACTAGTGCAATCACATTCATATATCTTTATGGAATTCTAACATATTCATTGAAAATGTGAATAATTGTTCTAAAATATGCAAATATTGTTAAATAACACTAGGGATCTATAGTATTTACATAAATGTTTGCATTATTTATAGGAATCTTTGTATTATTTGAAGGATTTCATTAAAGTTAGTGTTCATTTGTGAAAATTTAGTGAATAACCTAGATATTTAATTAAATTCATGCAAAGATAGGTGAAATACCCCATTATTTGAATGTATTCAAGGTTATTTCAATCATATTCACAAAGTTTCACATAAATTTTATGAATAATCTTGGTGTTTGTAAGAATTATGCAAAGATCAACTACGAAGACCTCATCTATGTTAGATCTAGGCACATAACATCATAATTATTCTAATTTATTTGGTATTCAGTAGATCTTTGCATATATTTATATCTAAAAATTGTTTAAAGTGATTAAAAACTCTTAGATTACTAAATTGGATGTGGAATTGATCTAAAATGCTAGTTTAACATTGATCTTTGTAGATTAACGTGTAAGACTAACAATATTTATGAAGGAACTAAAACATTTGAGGTTTTAATGTTTAGATATTTAAAGGTACAAGTAAAATTACTTTATATAAGGAATTTTAATAAATATTAATTGATATTTGTATTATTTATCACTTAACCTATCTATGAAGTATCTTTACTCTTATTACCCATTCTACATCCTAGAACCTAAGGTCCCTTTAACATCTTTAGAAACCCATAGAAAGTCTATAATAGACAAAGGTAGACATAAAAATTCTAGGACCTAACCAAACTCCCCATCTAACAAAAAATTATAACCCCTCATGCCAATTATGTCATGGTTAGAGGCTCATCCATCAATGTCCATAGGCCCATACATGATCTCCCTAGGAATCTAGAAAAATATCTACCTCTTTTTTCCCTCATTAAAAAGGTGACTACCAAAGAGAATGTGAAATAATTTAAGGCATCTTTGAGGCTTCTCAATGTGATCCATGAAGATGTGTCATATCACATTTTTACCTTTACCTTTAGGTATGTGGCATATGATTTGTCCCTTAACTTGCCCAAAGATTCCATCATGGGATAGGGTTAGTTTAATGATACCTTTATTGAAAAATTTGGTAGTATAGTTAGTCTGGTAGTTATATACCAACAATTTACCACCCTCAAAAGGGACCTGAAAGAACCATCTTAACATTTAATGCTAGGTTTCAAAAAATATTTACCTTGACATCCCCACCCTATAAGCCAATAGATGATTTAGCCTTATAGATATACACCAATGATTTAGACCCAATTATAGTCATCTTTATAAGAAGATCCTATTTTACTCAAATTTTCTCCTCATTTCTTAGTGTATGAAAGTAGAAGTAAAATTGAAAGAGAGGGGTGTGTAAGGGTACCTAGTTGAAAGTGTGCATGCATTTATATATAGACAAAGTGAGAGATCCTCTTTGGCTAGGGAAGAATACTTGCAGATAAGAAAACACTAAAAGAAACTTGTTGATTAGATAATAAGATGGGGGGATTTCCTAGTGTATACTAAATCCAAGAAAGCAACATCTCATTAGGATGGTTGTCAATCCACTTTTTGATAAATTTTTTTGGTATAAATAAAAGAAGGAAAAGTTGTAAAACATGAAAGTAATAAATCTAATGAAATAAATACTTTTCACATGGAATGCATGAATTAATAAATTAATATTAAGATAAATGTTAATTAAAGAAAAGAAATGTTTAGGTATGATCTAGTTGTTATTTCTTATCTGTGAGGTGACAGGGACGCAAAAAATAGAGTTTTGGTTCAGGTCTAATTGAGGCTTTGGTTACTAGTCTAGGTCACACAGTGAATCAGTGGTAGTTAGGGTGATCGGTGATGGTTGTCTTGGCTAGAGATGGTTGGATGACCAATAGTGGTTGTTGTAACTAGTGATGATTACTAGAATCGATGATAGTTGCATGTGTGCTCTAGTAGGATCTTGAAGTGGAGTTGAAAAGGGGGTGGATGGATCAAGATCTGATTAGGTCTGGTAAAGGCCTAAATGTGGATCTAGTGAGAGGTTGAAAGATAGAAGATTAGTTTGATGAGATTTTGGTCAGGGTAAAAAAATAAGAAAAATAATAAAATAAATTGAAAATAAAGAGAAATTACTTATTATCAATGGGATAAGGAGATGGTAAAAAAAGATTTTGAAGGAATTCTATCAATGTGACAGTCCTCTAGCATTCACAAATGACTTGGTTAGATTTTTGGGCTATTAGATACCAATAAGAGGATTTTAGTAGCATGTGTGTATGGGATTTTTGGATCCATTCTCTTTCTTATAGCTCTCCTTTTATAATAAAAAGTTGCCAAATTAAGTGAAATAAGTTGATAAGTAGGTAAGGGATAAAGATGCTAAGTTGGGTGATACAAATCTACTTTGTATCACCAAATGAAAAGGTTGATAAATTGAGTGTGAAGTAAATCTTGCACTCAATCTAGAAATTACTTTATATAGATAGGGGGACCTAACCATCAATGGTTAGGATTAATCATCAATAGTTAGGATAACCATCGATGGTTAGGTTTCCCATCATTGGTTGAGGGTCTAGATGAAAATTGGTGAAAAATGGTTAACAAGAACTAGGTTACAATGGTTAAGTTAACCTAGTTAAAAAGTGGGATAGGTTAACTAAGTGGTTAACTAGTTCTAGTGTTAGGTAAGGGTCCAAAGGTGTTTCAACATCAAAAATAGTGTATTTTTTTAGTATCTACATTTTCCCCCTTTTTTATGTATCTTTGGGTCAATAAGTTGCAAAATAAAAGCATAGTGGGTTATTGGTCAAGGGTAAAGGATGTTGGCCGAGCTGACTCTAGATGCACTAGGTAAGAAGACACTACCAAGATAGTTCCATAGATGTAATATCCAAAAATAACTTTAGGAAAAATGTAGTTCTTAAATGGTTCATGGGTGGGTTATAGAGAATAGGTGTGCTCTAAGGGTAAGGTAGTGATACTCAACTAGATTATCCAAAATTGAAGAATCACATGGTTTGGTTTGGGTGAAGGTTTTCAAAAAAGGGTCATCTCCAAAAGGTCTGATTGCCTTGAGTATGGGAAAAGGTATTCCCCCTCAAAATAGGAATCAATGAGGTAAGGTTGAATTAGGTCAGTATTTGATAAATGGTAGATGATAAGTCATGAAGTGGGTGACAAAAATGTGAAGTTGGGTAGTTGAGATGCAAACATGTACACAAAATGCAACTAAGTGTGATAACCAAGATCATGTAAAGACTAATATTGCCATGTTGGTAACAATAAGGTTAGGTTCTAGGATAAATGTCAAGGTAACCAATCCCTAAATAGGGTCATAGCTAATTGGGTCACACTTATCAAGTCACCTAAATAGGGTCAATGTTTTCTCAGGTATCCAAGGTAGGAAACACTCACGATAAAAAACAAATGGTATGGTTGGGCATGAGGTGGTGAAAATTGAAATGTTCAACATAGCAAGGTCGATCAGTGTTATAAAAAAGACCAAGGTAAGGTCGTTATACAATATGTGATAGATTTGGTCAAAATGGGCCAATGTTGAGGTAGACATCATCGAATGGTTGGGAGGTTTGGAAGAGAAGGGTAATCTCCAAAAGCTAAGTGAGAATGTGACTCCTAAATAGGTTAGTGGAGAAGAATAAGATCTATATTTGGAGGGAGACGGTGACTCCCAAATAGGTTGGTGGATGTCTATAAGGGTGTACCACTTGGTTTGGTTTGGGTTGATAGGGTTGATAAAGTTGATAAGATAAGTAAAGTTGGATTTGATAGGTGGCTAGGTAGATAGGTGTTTTAATCATGGTAGATAAGATTTAAGAAGTTGATTGGTAGGTAAGGGTTTAATTTGGTAAGGTTGGTTGAATAGGTTGATTTGATAGGTTGGGTGAAGTTGATAAGATGGATTGATTGTATAGGTTGGGTAAGGTAGGTAAATTTGGTTAGTTGTTGTTGGTTGATAGGTTTGATAAGTTTGATAGGTTAGAGTTGGTAGATTGATAGGCTAGGGTAATGGTTATTGGTTTGATAAGGTAGATAAGGTTGGTAAATTAGTTGGGTTGATAGATTAGGTTAGTTGGGTAAAGTTGACAAGGTAGGTTAGTATGGTGGTTGGGGGTGGATAACCCAATGGTTGATGAGGTTGGATAGGTTGAAGTTGAGATTGGTAAAAATAATTGTTAAGTTGGTGTTGATGGGTCATTATTTGTGTAGGATAATGGGAAAAGGGTTGATAAAGGTAGTGTTGACCAATTTTTGCCCACAGGCAAAATTGTGGTCACCTTCTTCCTTGGCTTTTCAAAACCAGTCATTTCAATTTGCAAGTTCATGTTCAGTTCAGGCCTAGTTCATCATTTGGTTTGAACATCTCATTTCAATAGCATTAAACCTTCATATCATTGAACCATTAAACCAATTTTTTGGTTCAATAGGCTAGGTTCAACATACTTGGTTAAATGACATAAGTTCATCAGCATTGGTTCATCAATGCGCTTGGTTGAAACTTTGAAGCGTTGAACCATTTTGGTTCAATGGGCTTGGTTTAAGGGTATGCCCTTGGCTAAAGGGTAGTCTTCAAGTCAAATGCCCTTTTAGAGGGTAGGCACTTCAAATATTTGCAAAGAAAGGAACCTAAGCAAAATTTTAGTTCAAAGTTCATTTTAGTTCAAAGTTCATATTGTTCAAATTAAATTTAGTCCTGAATTCCTTCAAACTTTTTGCTGAAGGAATTCGGGCGTGACTCAACATAAATCCAAGTGGTTGGGTAAATATGAATTACCTACAGACAATTTGTCTGTAGAAATACACAAACAAGTCAAAGACCTGGGGAACAGTCCACAGAGCAACCAAGTAGCCTACTGAAGGACCCCGAAGGGCAGGTGCCCTTACTAGGAACTTTCAGCCCAGTTTAAGGGACCTTTCAAAAGGCAGAAGGGGCCAAGAAATATACTAAGGTAAAAGTGCCCACCGAGGTGTTAAGGAGAAAACAAAGCCATAGAAGAAATCCAACATGGACTTGACTAACATAGCAAAGAACCTGAGGATGTCAAATTTGGCAAAGCCAGATAGCCATTGATGTTCAAAGTGATGATGGTCATATAGATGTCAAATTTAGCAAATGAAATGGCCGCTTGAAGGCATTAACCAAGAGCCAAAAATGTAGTGACCCACTCAAATGTTTGCCCCTAAGGGCCAAGAAACTAGATGAGACAAAATTAAGAAGTGACAAGCTAGTCCAAGTGGCAAATAAAAGGCAATTTATTGCCTGATATCTCCCAAATGACACAAACAACAAATAGTGTGGACCACACATTTTAAAAGAGGACAAATTTCAATCTATTGGCAGAAAAAGGGGCAGTCTGTGTTTCCACTTTAATACTCAAATGCCAAGGTCAAATTTAATGATTAAACAACATGGTTCTAGTAGGTCCCTTCTATAAGGATGACATCGACAATAGTATTTTTCCTCTACCCAATGAGGGGACAGAAATTGACCAAGCCACATGTAAAAAGGGGAGTGCCAAATGCACTTCTTGGGTTTTTTCCTATATATTTGTGAACTTGTCATTTGTAAAATAATCTTCCATATTTTACAGGGCATAGCTCTGCTATAATTTTCCACCTGAATCATATAAATATAGATTTTTTACCTCTTTTCAGATGGATATTCTGTGTATGCCCCGAGTGTTTGATTTGTGTTCAATCATCGTCTTTTGATGCTCTCACAGGTTCAACACCAACACACCAATCATCTACAAGGTGCCATTTTCTATAGTTGATAGGAGAAGAGTTTTATTTGGAAGTATAGAATAGAGGAAGTCACTTACAATATGAATTTCATAGCATCTTGGTGAGTCCTGGCTCCTGTGTTTTCATAAGAACCTCCCTGCCATTTTCTTATAGCCTGGTCTTTCTGCCAAGTTTGAGTGTATGTATGTTATTTTGTTTAATCTTGAGGGTGGATGTGGGAAGGTCGACTTATTTTGGTGCATCACCTCTTTAGAGTAGTTTGTTTTCCTGTATCTTTCTCCATTTTCACCCCCCATTATATCTACCTATATATACCTATATTTTGCACTTGCTAAAACAAATAATGATGCATCAAAGGGATCTAGCCCTTATCTAGAGACTCTCCCCTCTAGCTTCACCAGTCCCACATGTGAGAGGGGAGTTTCCATGTTGTGAGGAGAAGGTAGGAGTTTGACCTCTTTGCCCCAGGTGCAATTTTCCTATGTCAATAGTTTTGGCACACCTGGTGGGACACACAATTTGACAACGCAGTAAAGTCTCAGGATTGATGTTGGTCCTGTTACAGCAAATTGAATATTTTTCAGCATTTGGTGACTCTGAGTTAAATCTATTGGTTAAGCAGCTTGGTGCCATCAAAAATCATTTCTTGTATGTATACTTCCTTTGATCAAAATGATGGGTCTTGTTTTCCTTCATATGAACATAATCAGGCTCCAGATATTTATGCAATCCCCTCAAACAGCTCTCCTAATTGCCCTACAATGATAAGGGAAGTGGCCTTGGAATTAGAGATTAATAGGCTGGAAGAGTAGTATAGCTATCATCAAGAGTTGATATATAATGAGGAGTGCTTGTTTAGGCAAGCACAGCCCTTGCAACCCATCCAAGAGGAGGCAACAAAATGGAGAAATTCATTTATTCCAGGTAGTCAGCCTTGCATGCCCCTTCCTATCTTAAAGGAAAACCCCTCTTTTGCACCAAATCCATTTTATCAGATTGCACTTGCTCACTCCAGCTCATCAAATACAGCTGCTCCCAATCCCATGTACCTAGCTTTCCCACAACAAATGACATCAAAACATCCTCCCATGGAGGTGAATCTACTAAATTCCTTATATTGTGAATCTTTCATTGGGGAGAATACCACCAGCCAGCACATTCCTCTTCTAGAGACTCCTCCAATGCACCAACAGTGTTTTCCTTGCATTCCCCAACCTCCCCAAGTCCTTCAGCATAATGCACAGATTCTGAGTTGGAGGAAGGAATGCCATGAACCAGCCCTGAGCTTTGGAGAGGATCATCCTGGTGACCTCCAAGAAAGACTCTTTCAGGACAACCTAGCCAAACAAATTGAAGATTTAGAATCTAGGATGAATCTGCTCCTTGAAAGAGAGTTAAAATTTCTAGACCTTGCAGAGGAGCCCTGGGACCTTAGAGAAAACAAAGTTGCTGCCTGTTCACAAGAGCAAAATTCCAATTCAGAGATCCTGAACTGGGGGAAAATAATAGAATCATGGGGCAAAATGGAAGAGAAGCAAGGTTTTTCTCAAAACCTTGAAGAAGCTGAAGTTGTGCCTACTGATGATGATGTTGGAGACCTCTAGGAAAGGTGTTTCCAAGAAGATATGGCTATGAGAATTACAGAATTGGAGTCTAGAGTGAAATTCTTCAGCAAATGTGTGATGCATGGTTTAGACCAAATAACACATTCTATGTCTGAGCACACCCCACCTACACATATCCAAGAGAGATATCAGGCCACACCTAATATTGATGAAGTGTTGATTAAGTGGAAAGAGGAGAATCATTTGATTCTAGCTCAGGGACTGCCTCCTCTTCCACATGTTTTCTCAACTTCAGCCCTTCTCAAGGAGGAACCTATTCAGTAGGAGGCGAGTGAGGAGTAGAAGATGCAATCTGTAGTCCTTCAAGAGGTTGTCATGGGTGACAATGAAGAAGAAATCATCATTGATGCTCCTTGTGAAGACCTTATCAACAGTGGAGAAGATGCAAGTCTTGCATATATGCAGATGTTCCAACAATATGAAGAGGGACAAATGCATGGTAAACTCTCTTCCCCTCTTTTTGATGAAATTCCTTGCTATTTTGATGAGGATGACTACACTGAGGAGCTTGAGTTAGAGGAGGATCAGGAGGATATTTTTGAAAATCTAGAAATTTTGATCAGTGAAGAGGAAAAAGAGAGGTCTATCTTCTTGGAAGAAGGCCTTGAAGAAGAGAGTTTTGAAGAAAGAGGTGATGTTCTATGGGATGAGCAATCCTTTTGTGAGATCATTTCAGACATCCCCATAGTCACCCTTCTTCAAGAAGGCCAAAAGGAAGTAGAGGATGAGTCTGATAGGATTTTTAATGAGGCAGAAGGGAACAAGTCAGACCATGATACATTGTAGAGGGAATGTGTAGATCAAAGGGCTTATGGTGATGAGCCAGTAGCTATTGATTTCTTGGTGTGGAGCACCAATATAAAGGACCAACATTTAATAGGCTTCCAAGGACAAGCAGAATACATATACATCAGAGGCATGTTTGAATCTAATCCACTCAGATACCAGGCAATTCAGGTGACAGGCAAGAGGAGCAAGTCACCAAATCTCATTTTCTTTCAGCTACTTGCCTGCCACCATAAGTCTTCTTGCCAGGAAGGGGACTTGAGAAACTTTCCATTTGATTTAGGAGGAAGATGAACATTCCTGGTTAGCTGTATATAATAGTTTATTTTTAGTTGTTTTCTTGTTTTCCCTAACTGCAGTTGTACAGGTAGTGTTTTTTAGCCTTGTGTGTTTCCCTTTGCGTGCAGGCAAAATTGTGGTCACTTTCTTCCCTGGCTTTGTGAAACCAGTCATTTTAGTTTGCAAGTTCATGTTTAGTTTGGGCCTGGTTCATCGTTTAGTTTGAACATCTCATTTCAATAGCATTGAACCTTCATATCGTTGAAATGTTGAACCAATTTTTTGGTTCAATAGGCTAGGTTCAACTTACTTGGTTTAATGACATAAGTTCATCGGCATTAGTTCATTGGCATGCTTGGTTGAACCTTTGAACCATTGAACCATTTTGGTTCAACAAGCTTAGTTCAAGGGTATACCCTTGGCTGAAGGGTAGTCTTCAAGTCAAATGCCCTTTCAGAGGGCGGGCACTTCAAATATTTGCAAAGAAAGGAACTCGAGCAAAATTTCAATTCAAAGTTCGTTTCAGTTCAAAGTTCATATTGTTCAAATTAAATCTAGTCCTAAATTCCATTAGACTTTTTGCTGAAGGAATTCCTTTAGATAAAAAGTCTGAAGGAATTCAAGTGTGACTCAACATAAAGTTGGCTGGCTGGCAGATATGAATTTCCCATGGACAATTTGTTTGTGGAAATACACAAGCAAGTGCAGACCCAGGGAACAATCCGCAGAGCAACCAAGTAGCCTACCGAAGGACCCCGAAGGGCAGGTGCCCTTATGGAGGAATTCCAACCCAGTTCAAGGGACCTTTCAAAAGGCTGGAGGGGCCAAGAAATATACTAAGGCAAAAGTGCCTACTGAGGTGTTAAGGAGAAAACAAAGCCATAAAAGAAAGCTAGCATGGACCTGACTAACGTAGCGAAGAACCTGAGGACATCCCAAAGGACATCAAATTTGACAAAGCCAAATAGCCATTGATGTTCAAAGTGATGATAGTCATATAGACATCAAATTTAGCAAATGAAATGGCCACTTGAAGGCATTAACCAAGACTAGAAATGTAGTGACCCGCTCGAATGTTC
This sequence comes from Torreya grandis, assembly GCA_037957365.1. Taxonomy (NCBI): domain Eukaryota; kingdom Viridiplantae; phylum Streptophyta; class Pinopsida; order Cupressales; family Taxaceae; genus Torreya; species Torreya grandis. The sequence continues at coordinate 470,500 of JARHVA010005944.1, read as the reverse complement.
ACCCATGAGGGCCAAGAAACCAGATGAGACAAAATTAAGTGACAAGGTAGTCCAAGTGGAAAATAGAAGGTGATTTATTTCCTAATCTCTCCCAAATGACACAAACAACAAATAGTGTGGACCGTGCATTTTTAAAGAGGACAAATTTCAATTTGTTAGCAGAAAAAGGGGTAGTCTATGTTTCCACTTTAATGCTCAAATGCCGAGGTCAAATTCAATGATTAAATAGCATGGTTCTAGCAGGTCCCTTCTATAAGGATGACATAGACAATAGTATTTTTCCTCTACCCAATGAGGGGAGACAAATTAACCAACCCACTTGTAAAAAAGGGAGCACCAAATGCACTTCTTGGGTTTTTTCCAATATATTTGCGAACTTGTCATTTGTAAAATGATCTTCCATATTTTACAGGGCGTAGCTTTGCTAAAATTTTCCACCTAAATCAAATAAATATATATTTTTTACCTCTTCTTGGATGGATATTATGTGTATGCTTTGAGTGTTTGATTTGTGTTCAGTCATTGTCTTTTGATGCTCTCACAAGTTCAAGACCAACACACTAGTCATCTACAAGGTGCCATTTTCTATAGTTGATAGGAGAAGAGTTTTATTTGGAAGTATAGAATAGAGGAAGTCACTTACAATATGAATTTCATAACATCTTGGTGAGTCCTTGCTCCTATGTTTTCATAAGAACCTCCCTACCATTTTCTTGCAGCCTGGTCTTTCTGCCAAGTCTGAGTTTATTTATGTTATTTTGTCTGATCCTGAGTGTGGATGTAGGAAGGTCAACTTATTTTGGTGCATAACCTCTTTATAGTAGTTTTTTTTCCTATATCTTTCTCCCTTTTCACCCCCCCCCATTATATCTACCTATATATACCTATATTTTGCACTTGCTGGAACAAACAATGATGCATCAAAGGGAGCTAGCCCTTATCTAGAGACTCTCCCCTCCAGCTTCACTAGTCCCATGGGTGAGAGTGGAGTTTCCATGTTGTGAGGAGAAGGTAGGAGTTTGACCTCCTTGCCCCAAGTGCAATTTTTCTGCGTCAACAGGTAGGAGAAGGAAAATCTCCTAAAAGGGTAGGGTTGGCTTGGTTAAGTTGAATGTTGTGGGGGAAGGTAATTCCCAATAGTTTGGTGGTTAAGGTAAGTGGGTGGTTTTAATGGATCAAAATGAGGAAGACACATCTCCCTAGGTTAAATTAATTGGTTAAGGGATGACTGAGCTGAATCCTGATGTGCTAGGCAAGAGGATGTTGCCTACATAGTCTCATGAATGATGGATCCAATGTGAACTTCATGCCAGATGTAGTTCTTTCAGTTTGGTGTTTGATGGGTTTATTTGTAGTAAGATGATGTGATTGGAGAAAAGTAACCTATAAAGGTTAGTTTTGGTTTAGTTTTGGTTATCTAGAATTATAGAGAAAGGTAACCTCCATGGTTGAGGGAGAAGGTGACTCCCAAAGGTAAAAGGTCAAGTTACTTCATTTATTGGTTGGCTTGATATGTTAACTTGATTGGATGGGTTGGGTGAATGTGATTCGTAGTTGCTGGTTTGGGTGGTAGCTATTGGTTTGTTTATATAAGGTCAATAAGGTTGGTTTTATAGGTTTGATGGGTTGGATTTGGTTTGGGTTGTTTGGTTGATTAAGTGATGATTTGGTTTCAATGACTCCAAAGGGAGAAGACATGTCTTCCCAAGTGATCATGAAAGTATAAAATGGGAGGCTAAATGCTCTGATTAAAAAAGACCATGATGGCAAGATGGGTGGATTTATGAACATAAAACCCTTGTCATGCTTTTACTTTGTTGTTAGTTCAATGGTCAAACAATGTAACTTGATCGCATGGTGTCTAGTAAGCTCAATATCCCTTGATTTGTAAAAGGAAAAAGAGGAAATTGATGGTAGGTAGTGGTGATAGGTATGGAAACATTCTTATGGGGATGCATTACCCCTTCTATAAGTGACCTAGGAATAATGATAGACAAGTCCATGTCATACACTAGGTGTAGACTGATTGATGTGGGAAGTCCACTGATGAAAACTGATTACAATTTTCTTGGGATAGTTTTTTTAAAAATATAGTTTCTTATATTGCTTGTTTTGATATGCAAGTGAATATAATCAATGTGGAAAGCTTCAAATGATTGTTTTTGATAAATTTAACTTATCCATCCTTTGAGGGAGTGGTCTAAGTTTGGGTTTATTCATATGTGATAGTTTTCCTTCAAGGGAGCAGTCTATTTTAAGTTCAAGCACTTTTGATTATTTTGAGCATTTATCCTTCAAGGGAGCAGTCTGCATACTAAAGATGTTGACCTAAATGATATTGTGATATCCCAAATGTTTATATGCTTGTTTAAATATAGACCATATATATAAGCCTATGGTTTTCCTTTATGGTGGCAAATCCATGACACAAGAAGGGTGATGATGGCTGAAAGAGGTGGTTTTAAGTTACAACAACCATGCGATTCTATTTGATTAGAGACAAAAGGTATCCATGAGGATCATGTCATGGGTAGAGCCATGGTATCCATGCTTAGGATTAGGCACATTTTGAGATGGATAATCACATGATCCTATTTTTAATTAGTTGTCTTTAAAGATAAGGAGATGAAGGTGATTGAAAATAAGGGAGCTTAAGTTAGATGCAAAATGATAAGGAACTTCATTTAACCAAGGAACAAATGTGAATGCCAAGCATTTAAGAGGTTCAAGCTTGATATGCCCTAAATCCATGCTTGCATGGATGGGTAATGTCAATTAGAAAGGTAGATGTCCCTAGTTACTTTGTGACTCTTAGGTAGATAGGGAAAAGGTATGGGTTCACAAAAAGGTGACGTTGGTTAGGTGAGAGTTTAATAGAGGAAGATAGTTAAAAATAAGAAATGTGTAAAAGGTAGTCAAGAATGGATAAGGTTAAAATTATCTCATTGGTTTTGAGAAAAACACCCCCAATCTTTATTTTTTGAAAAGGGGACCCCTGTGATTGTTTTTAAAACCTCAGTGTTCTAGAATAAGTGTGAAAGAATGTTTGATTTTGAATTTTAAAAATTAGGTCAATCTTTAAAAAAGACATGAGCTTTGGTGTATCTGATTATGATTATGTTTTATAGATTAATGTTGCTAAATAATTATCTTTAAGGTGATTAATTGTAGGTTCCATGGAAGAAGTCAGGGTTCCCAAATAGTAAACCCTACGGGTTTGAATTTAAACATTCATGGGAAAATTTAGTGGGAAATTTTATGCATGATCAAGTTTTAACTCAAAGTTTGTGCACTTTTATAGATGTAATGTTTTACACTTGTTTTATGGATTTGATCCAATGGTGCATCAAGATCAAAGTCTTTTAAAAAGGCATATAGTTAATGATTTGGGCCCCAGTAAGGATCCAACTATGATCACTTGAACCAATGTTTTAAATCTAATGGTGTAAATTAAAGCCAAAGCTTTAAGAAATTTTGAAGGATTTACATGTGGCATTCAATTATTGGATAAATAAATTCCATTGTCTTAAATTTGATAGGTTTTCTCCTATCATTTGATGTTTATGAAGATGTATTTGACATGACCGAATCCATCAAATTTAACTTAGACAATCCCTAAAGCCTTAGTAACTCCCGAGGACTTTACACATGGCATTTAATTATTGGATCAATAAATTCCATTATCTTAAATTTGATAGGTTTGATCCCATCATTTGACATCTGTGAGGATGTATTTGACATGACCAAACCCATCAAATTTAACTTAGAAAATCCTTGAAGCCTTGGGAACTCCCAAGGGCTTTACATGTGGCGTTCAATTATTGGATCGATAAATTCCATTGTTTTAAATTTGACAGGTTCACTCCCATCATTTGACATCTATGAGGATGTATTTGACATGACCAAACCCATCAAATTTAACTTATATAATCCCCAAAGCCTTGGGAATTCCTGAGGGCTTTACATATGGCATTCAATTATTGGATCAATAAATTCCATTGTCTTAAATTTGATAGGTTCACTCCCATAATTTGACATCTGTGAGGATGTATTTGATGTGACAGAACCTATCAAATTTAACTTAAACAAATTTTGTAAAGCCTAATCAAAGGGGGCATTTCTAAAAAAACTATTAAGAAATTCTTAGATTTTTATGAAGATAAGCCTAGTATATAAAGATCTTAGCCTAACTCATTTTGTTTTTTTTTAAACATAAAATTCTAAATGATTTTTTTAAGCCTAATATTAATATAATCATGAAAATTATTAAAAGGTAAGCATCTTCAAGATCTAATGGTGCATCAAGCCCAAAGTCCTTTTAAAAAGGTATATGATTAATGATTTGGCCCTAGCCAAGATCTAAGGGTGATCACTTGTTTGATTTGATCTAATGGTGCGATGAAGTTGAGGACTTTTCAAAGGCATTATAGGCTTGACACATGGAATAATTAGTGAGCTTAAAGATCAAGAGACTAATGAAATACAAGGACCTAGATCCAATTTTTCAAAGCAAAATAAAGAGGGATTTTGAAAGCTAATGGCTAACCTTCAACTTACATTTATGAAATTTACCATGAAAGGCATGGAACCTTACCACATAAGCTCCACATAGATATGGAAGATAAAAATGAAAATATATCTTATGTTTTATAATGCATAAGACATGAGAATGAGATCACATCAAATTTGAAGCACATATGAAATCAAGAGTTGGATATTTTTTCCATTAAAGCTAAAAACCCTAATCCCTATATAAATAAGGACTTAAGTTAGTTCAATTGATCACATAGAAATCAAATTAAGTGCAACTTGAATTCATAGTAAGTGTATTAGTGAGATATTAGTTTTAATCAACTATAATTTAGTGTTATTAATGGCAATGGGTAGGCAACAGATGCAAATTGAAGTAGAATTTTATCTAACTTTAGATGGTGAAGGAATCATCTTTAGAGACATGGAGTTAGATTTAATAGCGTTGAATGCACATGGAATAAAGAATTGGTATGAACTATTCTTCTATGTAGAGGAGTTGCAACCAATTTGTTAGGAGGAAAAGAGGAATGCCATGGTACACCAAAGATATAAAGACCTAGTATCAATTTAGCTGGTAGTCCTTCACCATGCAACTGTTAAACTAGAGGTAATGCATTACATCAACCTTCTTGTTCCTATTCTTGTTGACTATAGAATAGATGGAGAATGGATTATTCATGAAAAAAGAATAAAAAAAGTTGCTTGTATAGATCCTTTGAGGCTTACTATAAGCTCCTTTTGCCTCATTTCAATTTCCCATCATTGAGAGAATGGATAAATTCCCAAAACTTGGATTCAGTCCTCTCACCTTGGTTAATTCAAGGTTCCCATGTTTTTAGGATCCTTAATGGTGAGATTCTTATTACCCAATTTAGGGAGGGCATTAGGATAGCTGTGACCTTATTTAATAGATCCTTTGGTGCCTCTTCTATAACTTATTTGAGTAAGGTCTAGGTATTTTATGTCTATTACATGTTGGAGTGGAGATTAACCCCACCCATTGGAGACTTAATAAGTTTTTTTGTTGGCCAAACAATTTACATCCATCAAGATAAAGACCTCCAAGTAATTATCTATGATGTCTTACCTCTTAGATTCACTCCTGGCCTCTATTAATTTTCTTGGCATCCAAAATTGGTCCCCTAATGGTAGAACTACCATTTCCCATCATTAATCCAAATTGTATATTTTCAAATATAGGAATCACATGAAATACGTATGTGATGGTATATTCCTAGTAGTTTTTGAGGCAATCATTGGTATCTCTATTCCCAAGCTTCATCCTCTAATCAAAAGATAAGTAGAGACCATGGGGGATGTGTGGTTCTATCCAAATTGCGATGTAATAAGGATAGAAAGAATCATGGTCCAACCATACAAATTGCCTATATATGTTCCTAGTAAGCTTGTAGATCAATAAATTTATTATCAAATCATCTAGGGAACGGATTGGATATGCAATAAGAATAAGAAAGCTTAGGTTCATCCCTTTTCACTAGACATTTGCAGAATTGTAATCAAGGATTGGAAATAACTGGAGATCATGGTGGTGCATAAGAACTATTTTGATTTCCAACTAGATGATCTTAAGATGTGGGACCCTAATGATATAGTGTCTAATAATATTCAAGATAAAAAGGTCCCAAATATTGAATATAAACATCAACCAGGTGTAAGAGATGGTATTTACATGAAGACAAGTAACTTTGAAGAAGTCTGGTCTAGGGTTAAAAATTACAACATCAAATTAGAACATAGGCTGTTTAAGCATAATAATTTCTCAAGAGAAATATGTCAACTACATCCCTTGCATTATCACTTATTATTATGACCATCTAGGATTGCACATCAAGAGCCATTTATTGGATGAAAATCTTCTAGGCCTTAGTAGAGATAATTGGTAAAGTCATCCTAGGTTGGGCAATCTGAGGATGTAAAATGAAAAGTTAAAGATGTGATTGAGGAATCCATCATGGAACATAGACCTAGTGAAGGTCTCCAAATTTAGGCATCCCCACTAAGGCCTTCTTCCCTAGTAGAGGTTATTAACATGATTGCTTTGGAAATTAGAGAAATAATGGAAAGTGCCCTTATTAAAATCATAGATACCTATGGTTTTGATAAGGAAGAATATCCATCTAAGGAATCAAGTAAAGAATTAGTTCCATTGGATGGAGGAAAGAGATAGGTTGAATTGGCCTTAGTTCCTCTAGCTCTAAGGAAAATCCCTAGGTTAACATTCACTCACCCTACTAGTGAAATTAACCTCTTCAGTGATGAGAATCCTATTTATGGGCTAGCTATTCTTGATTGGTTTGTTTATGAGAAGTTGTAGAAAATCCCTTATCTTTCTCCTTCACAGGCTTCAACTCAAGTTGACATCGATGTTCAAGATAATGTCAAGCCTTAGATTTAAGATATTTTGAATAGACAAGCAGAGAGAAGCATCCAAATCCTTCAAAACAAGTAAAATAAAGGGATTGACACCCTATGAGCATCTAGGATTTAAAATGTAGAGATTATTGAATAGCCAAAAGTGAAGGAGTCTAACCCTTACGTACTTTTCAATCTAGATACATCAACTATTGAGAGAGTAGTGACCAAGAAGGTTATTATTGGTACTAAGGAGTTCACCTTTTAGAAGGTGAAACCATTTATAGGTTTAACTCCTATTCTAGGGTAGGCAATATGGGAGCATCCTATATTTCAAGAAGATGTAGCTAGTATGGTACTAGCTTAGTCAACCATGACCTTGGCTGGAGTTCAAGGAATGAAATAGAGGATTCTCAACTTGGAGATAGAAAAAAAGATTTAGAAGCTTAGGTCCTCCTCTCAATTCCTAAAGATGTATTATAAGTGTTGTATAAATATTTGATAGATGCATTTGAGAATTTGAAAAACATCAAGCTTAAATTGAGTGCTTTAAACCATCAAACTAAGATGGCACAAGCCTTAATCACTCAATGGTAGAATTATCAAGCTCAGATGGAGGAGCTCATCAAGGTACATAATACAAAGTGAGCATTGGATTTCAAGATTATCAAAATTAGACATCTGGATATCTGCATGGTAGTTTTGATGGATAAACAAGAGGATTTGATCACATAGAGCAATAATTTCAATGACTTCATCAAACAATACTCAGTTTTGGTAGTTCAGATTGAGAAACTTCTGGGGAACCTATTAAATAACCCTTCTCAAACCACTACTATAGGCCCGATTAATGATGAAGAATTCAAGTAAAAGATTGGTGTTCACATCTAGGGCATTAGAGATAACAAAGGTCATTTATCCAAGGATAACTAGAAGATCCTTGATATCATTATTTATATAGGTAAGCAAATTACAAAAGCACAATGTATCAAGGAACTTGTATCTTAGGATAATACTAAATTTTACTAGTAGATCAAGAAAAGGATTATCTAATGAATCCTATAGTGTATTTTGAAATAATGAAGGAGCAATCTACCAAGGTGAAATAATTTCTTAAATAGGTATAATTGAAGGGCTCACTAATGAAATTCCTAAAATAATATTCTTTTTATAAAGTATATGCTAGTATATTAGCATATACTCTTTCTTGTCAAGTTGGAATGTGACCTTCCACATTGTATCTTTATATCAAGGAAAACTATCGTTATCTGCATTTGGATATTTTGAAATTTAACTGGTTAACTGACTATGTTTCTTATAAATAGGTAGATGTTTACCATTTGTAAAGAAAGAATTTTTGAGTAATTGTATATCAAGAACATTTAATACAACTAAGGAATTATGAAAAGATTATTTGTATAGTTTTGTTGAATTCCCATGCTACCTCTCTATTGTAGATGGTCATCTTGAATTTGAATGATTCTTCTTGTTTTGATTTAAATTCTTTGTCATAGGTTGTTAATTTGTGATAAATTCTAAATTGATTATAAATATCTCAAGTATACTTCAATTTATTTCCTTTATATTTGGATGTATTTAGGTTATTTAGATCATAATTGTAAATCTTTAAAGTAAATTTGGTTCTTACTTATGATTCATATCTTTCCTTTAAATTTTTCATGATTTGTGATATAATTTGAGCTTATGCTAATTTATAAAATAAATTGGTTCAAACATGATTAAGTAATTAGAATTATGTCATAATATTTAAGATGAAGACTTTCAATCATGTTTCTTTCTTACTTCACCCTTCTATTTTCTTATTTTTATCAAGATTCACTCTAGCTTAAAGATCATTGTTAATAATCATTTATTTTAGCTTCTAAGTCATCAAAAACTATTGAATATCTAAAGATTTAAACCCTAGTGGCTCCCAACCACTAAATCAAATAAATATTTTGGTTAATTCTCATACTCTGCTTGTATTTCCACCAAATACATCATTGAATTGTCACAAACTACAACTCAAGCCTTAGATTTTTAAAATCTTAAAATGAGTAGTGTTTATCAACACTAAATATCACCTATGGTACATTTTGAAGCATCAATATTTAGTTGGTTGGTGAGTGGAGAAGGGTCATCTCCAATGGATAGGTTGGGAGGAGAAGGTGATTCTCCAATAATTTTAGTTGGGTGATGGATAAAGGTAATCCCCAAGAGTTCAAGGTTGGTTGGTTGATAGGTTTATTTGGTTGGTTTGGGTTAAGTGGGTTTTATTTCTTGGGTAGAGTTGATAAGGTGGGTTGGGTTGATAAATGGTCAAAGCCTTATGGAGGGGAGGTTACCCAAGTTTTCTTTTTTCCATGGATAGTCAAAAGAAGGGGAAATGATCCCTAGGTGAGGTGATGGTTAGTAATATGGTCTTAGGAGGGATGAATATGACTTAACCCACTTCCTCAAGAGTCATTAGTTGTTATTGTTTAGTGTTTAATAGTTTAAGTTCATAGGTGGTGGTTCTAGTAGGATTTCTTCTAGTACACCAAGGCTAGGAAAAGATAATTGGGTTTGATTTAAGTAAGATAGGGTAGGTTTGATAGGTTTTATGGGTAGGTTTTGGTTTGGATTTTTAGGTAGGTTGGTTATGGTAGAGTCGAAAGGTATGTTGAATATGGTTGATTGGTGAGGTGTAGAGGTTGGTTTGACTAGTTAAGAGAGGTAAGACAAATGGTTAAGTTAGTCTATTGGTTGGGTTGGTTTGATTGTTTGGTTTGGTTGATAAGGTAATATTAAATTAATGGTAGGTTTAGTTTAGTTAATGATAGTTAAGGTTGGATTGATAGGTTCCACAAAAGTGGTAAGTGGAAAAGGTAGGTTGGTTGGTTCCACATGGTTGAGTGGAATTGGTGGGTTGGTTCCCTAAATATGGTTTCTAAGGAAAGTTGAGGGTTTAGGGTAATAAGTGGTTAGATTGAGGGTTAGACCATGGCTTCCTCAATAATGAGTGAATGAAGAGGTTTGATGATTGATTATTTGATGAAATTTAAGGCTAGGTTGGAAGGAATATAGATAATTTCCTTTGAAACCTCCTTGTGATTGATAAGGTTTTGGATGAGAATCTTAAAAGAGCCACAACTATTTATCTATCAAATGTCCATTTATGTGATGATAGGCACAAAATTTATTCTCTATAAACCAAATGGGCTTTAAAAGAGAATTATTTATAGGTTTTATTGGAGTGAGATCAATGATGACAACCTCCAAGAATTTATCAAGGATTGAGGCATAAAAATCCCCTAGTGAGGTGTACTACCTAAGAAAAGGGTACACCAATGGCTCTCAAAGTTTCAAGCTAAATGGTATATTTGATGAGGTTTTTTAGTTTTGGGGGTTTGATGGGTTTGATAGGTTAAATAGGTTTGGTTGGTAGTTGTTGGTTGGTTTTGATAAAGGTGATAAGGTGGGTAAGTTGAATAGGTTAAATTGATTAGGTAAGTTTGGTTGATAGCTAGGTAGGATTGGTTGATAAGAGTTGGGTTGATAGTTATTGGGTTGATTTTATAAAATTAGTTGGTTAAAACAAAAATTGGTATTTATGGTTTGATTTGGTAAAGTTTTTTGAATAGGTGGATTTGATGGGTTGGGTGAGATTGATAAGATTGTTTGATTGGGTAAAGTGGGTAAGGTAGGTTAATGGTGGTTGGTTGATAAATTGATAGGTTGATAGGTTTTTCAATTGACTTGTTTGGTTAAGGTTGATAAAGTTGGTTGGGTTGATAAATTAGGTTGAGGTAATTGACATAATGGAAGGGGTAAATGGCCCAAGTTTTGACAAAGTTGGGGTGATGGATGGGGTAGATGTTGATAGGTTATTGGTTGGGTAAGATAATGGTTTAAAGGTTTGTTGATATGTTTTTGATTGGTTGAAGTTTAAATTTGATTGGTTATAGGTATGGGTTGATTGGTTATGGGTACCATAAATAGATAACTCTACTTTGCTTATTTGGTCCATTAACATTGTAACCAGTTTAGGTGGTAGTTGATAATTTGGGGGTTGATTATGGTTGAAGATTGATGGATGATGGGTAGGGTTGGCTGGAATATAGGTAAGGTAAGGATAATATCTAGCTATAGATGTCAGGTAATGCTTGAGTGCAAGAGGGTTGTGGTATAAGATTATAACAAAGTTAGGATCTCTAGAAAAGGTTATAAAATGGCTCTCCTTTCGAACAAGGTAATGGGGAGGAGGGTAAATGAGGTCAAAATGATGGAACATTGATGGTAGAAGGTTGGTTCCTCATAACTTAAACAAAGAGAAAACAAGAAAAAAAATATAGAAAGTAATGCATACACTAAGTGTGTTAGCTTTTATGATAGCTTTTATCTTGTGTTAGATTATGCCATAGTAAAAAATATGAGGGATATGGGCTCACAATTCTGATACTAGATAGGCAAGCTAAGGATGGTTTTGGGTGAGGTTTAGGAACTCAATAGAATCTATACTAGACTAAGTACATGGCCTGGTACTAGGGTCTTGATTCTCACACTTCATGGTCCCAAAGCTGCGCTAGGTCACTTAGCCAAGATATACCATCTATATAGGGCTTATACTCAACTACAAAACTAAGTGGGATCTCCCCTTGGTAATGACCTCCAAGTGGGATTGCCAAGTAGGGTAAGGTTTATCTCTAGGTGGTAAAATTGTAGTCAGGCCTTATCTTAGGTATGTTATGGTATGTTGGTTATGAAAGTGGTTTAGGTTTCGTGTGTGATAAGAAAGTGAAGCTATGATAGATTACTTACCTTTTTAATTTATCATGTGAACCAAAATTAAAAGCAAAGAATGGATGTAAGGTTTGTCTTAAGCCCAAATGGAAAATTTTAGATCTCTTTGGATGAGCAAATAATAGAGAGAGAGAGAGAGAGAGAGAGAGAGAGAGAGAGAGAGAGAGAGAGAGAGAGAGAGAGAACATGTAATGCTAAATAAGAAAAGAAAGGTGGTAGGTCCCATCGAGCATGCCAAGATATTTTACTCAAATTTTCCCCTCATTTTTTAGTTTATGAAAGTAGAAATAAAATTGAAAGAGAGGGGTGTGTAAGGGTGCTTGGTTGAAAGTGCACGCGTATTGATATCCAAATGAAGTGAGATCTCATGTTTGGATAAGGAAGAATACCTATAGATAAGAAATCACTAAAATAAAATTGTTGATTAGACAATAAGATGGGGGCATTGCCTAGTGTATTCTAGACCCAAGAAAACAATAGCTTGTTAGGATGGATATCAGTCCCCTTTTTGATAAAAAGGTTTGGTATAAATAAAAGAAGGAAAATTTGTAGAACATAAAATTAATAAATCTAATGAAATAAATACTTTACACATAGAATGCATGAATTAAAAAATTAACATTAAGATAAATACTAATTAAAGAAAAGAAATGTTTAGGTCTGATCTAATTTCTATTTCAAGTCTATGGGGTGACAAGGACATAGAAAATAGAGTTTTGGTTTAGGTCTAGTTGAGGGTTTGGTTGTTGCTTTGGGTCACATAGTAAATCGATGGTGATCAGGGCAACTGGTAATGGTTAGATGACCAATGATAGTTACTATAACTAGTGATGGCTGTAGGAACCAATGATGGTTTCCTATGTGCTCTAGTAAGATCTTGAAGTGGAGTTGAATAGGGAATGGTCGATGGGCTAAGATCTGATAATGTTAGGTAAAAACTTGAATGTAAATATGGTGAGAGGTTGAAAGATGAAATATTATTTTGATTAGATTTTGGTTAAGGTAAGAAACTAATAAAAAGATCAAATGAACTGAAAACAAAGAGAAATTACCTATTGTCAATGGGATAAAGAGATGGTAAAAAAATACCTAGAAGAATTTTGCCAGTGTGATAGTACTCTAGAATTTGAAAATGAATTAGATAGAGTTTCAGGTTGTCAGATACCTATAAGAGGATTTAGTCAACATGTGGTTATGGGATTTTTGGATCTATCCTCCTTCTTATAGATCTCCTTTTATAGGAAGAAATTTCTAAATGGAGTGGAATAACTTGCTACATAGGTAAGGGATAAAGATGCTAAGTTGGGTGCTACAAAGTTAATTTATATCACTAAATGAAAAGGTTGATAAATTGAGGGTGAAGTTAATCTTTAACTCAATCTATAAATTGTATGATATAAATAAGGGGACCTAACTATCAATGATTAGGCTTAACCATTAATGGTTAGGCTAATCATTGATGGTTAAGGGTCTATATGAAAATTGGTGAAAAATGGTTAAAAATAAGTAGGTTAAAATAGTTAAGTTAACAAGTTAAAAGGTAGGATAGGTTAACTAAGTGGTTAACTAGTTCTAGTGTTAATTAATTGTCCAAATGTGTTTCAACATCAAAAATAGGGTAGTTTTTGAGTCTCTATAGATCCATGGGTATAGACACATTGCCTCTAGCATATGTTGAGGATATTCATATTGATGAGAAAATGCACCTACAGGGGCACACTACTTTTTATATACCAAGAATTGACCCTTTTATACTTTCTCTAAATATCATACCCAACATTAAATAGAATACACCTACCCTAAACCAACTTCTAGTGATCAGCCAATTATGATTGACCCATGCTACACCTAAGCAATAACTAGGATTCTTTAACCAATCAAATACTGGATCTCATCCCTAGAATAACACCAATCAAACAATGGTACTTGTAAACAATACTAATTTCCAAAATGCCACCCAAAATAATAACTTAGAGCCTCTGAAGGGAAAATTAGATTCCATACAAAAAAATATCAAAAAAATTGCTAATGACTTCTTGGATATCCAAAAATAAATAATAAATATAGTGAGAGTTGCAATGTAAACTATAATTTATAAATATATAATAGACCATTCAATAGGTATAATAATAATAGCAACTATCCCCTAAGCAAGTTGCCTGAGATTAACATTTGTGAGATAGCCTTACCTAACTAGTGTTGAGGACACAATACAACAAGATAGAGAATTGGACTATGTAGAGTTTTGCCATATATTTGAGGCCATTCAGAACCAAATGGAGGGATTTGATATGAATTCCACTTATTAGAATAATTCTAAAAGTTTTGACAAGGCCAAAGATGCCCATAAAACACTAGAAGAAGTCCTAATGGTTGAGTCTTATGGTTTTCCAAATCAAGATGAAAATGAACCTAAGGACAATGTTGAGAAAGTGCATAATTTCCAACAATATCTTAGGAGAAATTATGCTCTAATAAGTAAAGGCCAAAACCCACTAGTAACAACTTTCACCCCATGTAACAAAATAGATACACCTCCTGATGATAGGGCAAATAATTATCCTCTACCCCTTCAGGTAAGGAGAGTCAGCCAATGAAATAAGTTCCTTTCATAATGACAAAAGGAGGATACAACATAGTGGAATACATGAATAAGATTGAGGTAAATATAATGTTGAATGAGCTCATTTAGATCACTAAATAACATGATTTACTTTTGAAATCATTGAATGAAAATCCTATATCTAATAAAGGTAAATTGACTCATGCAAATGTGGTAATATATAAAAGAAAACATTAGGCTCCATTATTCCTTTTGACTGTAAGAATTTTTGTTAAAAATCTCTATAATTTCTTGCCTGATTCTAGTGCTTCAACTAACATTATGCCTTTAGGATTTTGTGAAAAACTAGGGTTGAACTTGGTCAAATTAGATAATGTGGTGGTATAGATAGACAAATCAAGAGTGAAAATGATGGGTCAATTATTGAATATCCACATGCAACACAACTAGGAACCTCAGATCCATCAATTCATTGGCATCTAAGTCAATGACATACCTTAGGCTTATAGATTATTGTTAATCCATGACTGGACTAAATTCTTCAATGGATACATGTTTATGATCTATTCTCACATGTGGCTACCTTGGCATAGGATTCCCAATTAGATCAAAATCGATCAGGAACCTAATATGAAGTACATGGCAAATGTATACAACTCCATGAATGAGAAGGTAAATTACTAATCCTTTTATTTAAGTGTGTATACTTTGGAAACCACTAACATTGTCATAGATGATGAAGCAAATGAAAAAAACAAAGGTACCTGGGCATTTCACTTTGATAGTGCACGATTAAGGTAATGTTATGGTGTTGGGAGTAATATAACAACTCCTAAGGAAAATAACATATATCTTCTTATAGATTACAATTTACTTGTACTAATAATTTGGTAGAATATAAAACTCTTATTTTAAGACTTCAATTTACAATCAAGCATAAGGTAAAATAATTATTAGTCTATAGTGATTTACAGTTAGTTTTTAACCAATTTTAGAGTAAGTATCAATGTAATCTTTCTTGTTTTAAAAATTATAAGTTTAGAGCTTGGAATTTAATTGAGTATTTTGACTCATTCAACATTATTTCCTTACCCACGGAGTAGAACCAATTGATAGATTCTCTAACTTCAATATCAATTAACCTAGCTCCTCCAGAGCCTTTGAACCTATGATAATTCACTATGAATATAATTTCATTCCCTTTTATGCTAGATAAAATTAACTACTTCCAAGTATTTGATGTTGACAATAATATAATTGACTTCCTATGTAGTTTTGGCATATTTGAGACCCACATCATTGATGAAAAAGATGAAATTTTTGTACAAGACTTGGAAGATAATGAAGGAGTGATTCAAATCAAAGAGAATTAGATCCCCAAAGGTATGATCTCCTTGGAGAGGATGTTAAACTATATAAGCAAAGGACTAAAGAGAAACAACCCAAGGTGAGTGGAAAAGATTACAAGCAATTCAACTTGGGAAGTACCAAGAATGATCAAAATGTTAACAGTGGTTTAATTTGTACTAATGAAGAGATGAATAAAGTCACCACCCTTCTGACCAAGTTCAAGGATGTTATTAACTAGTAATATCATGACCTAAAGATATTTGACACTAGTATGATTACTCACACTATTCCATTGAAGGAAGCCTATAAATGTTTTAGGCAAAGGCTAGTAAATCTAATGATGGAACCATTGATTTACAAAGAAGTGAAGAAATTTCTTGATTCAAGGATAATATTCCCCATAAGGCACTCAATGTGGGTTTCCAATCTTTTTATTTTCTAAAATAAGAATGGAGAAATTAGACTTTGTGTTGATTTTAGAAACTTCTATAAATCCTCTAAAAAGGACGATTATCCCTTGTCATCACTATATAAAGTCATTCAATTGGTAATTGGGTCTAGAATGATGTCATTTCTTGATGGTTTCTTAGGCTATAACCAAGTCTTGGTGAATAAGAGTGATAGAATTAAGACTTCCTTCACCACTAAGTGGGGAACATTTGCTTACAAATGAATGCCATTAGGGTTAATCAATGTAGGAAAAACTTTCTAGTGATAAATGGGTCATGTATTATATGAAATAATTTCTAAGTGCATCATTATATACAAGGATGATCTAACCAATTTTTCTAAAAATAGAGGTGATCATATGATGCATTTGGAATAAGTTATGGAGAGGTGAAGGAGGTATGGCATTTCTCTAAACCCCAAAAAGAGTAACTTTTGTCTAACTAAAGGTAACATTTTAGGACATGTAATCACCTAGGAAAGTATGGCCATTGACCCTGATAGGATCAACACAATTTCAAAGGTAGAAGTTACCAATAATAAAAAAGAGTTGAAATCTTTCTTTGGTAAAATTAATTTTGTAATAAAGTTTATCTTTAGTTTTGTAGAGATTGTGAGACCACTCAACACCACGATGAATAAAGATTCAAATATAAAATGGACTACTGAAGTGAATAAGGCCTTTCAAGACATCAAAAAGGATATTATTCATGATCCTATCTTGATAAGTCCTAATTTGAGTAGAGATTTCTATTTATACTCGTTTGACTCTAATCATACTATTGTTGTTGTCCTGACATAGAAAGAATATGACAAAGAGAACCCCATATCCTTTATGAGCAATAATTTTAAGAATACAAACATGAACAAACCTATTATAGATAATCAATCTTATGCACTAGTAAAGTCTATCAAAAAATTTAGATACTATATCCTGAGGAATACGACATATGCCATAGTGTTTGGTCTAGCTATCAAAATTGATGTTAGGATATAATGAACATGGAAAAAGACGAGGGAAGTGGATGACTAAAATTCAAGAATATGATTTAGATATAAAATATATTAAATTATTTAGGGGTCAAGGTCTAGTTTAACTCATTACAAACACTAATGCACATATCAACGTCCTATAGGTGGAAGTAGAATAAGTATCCAATAATCATTAGTACAAGGACATGATCCATTACTTGTTGCATGGAGCATGCCCCCACATGTAAAAAGGGAATAGAAAAGGGCCCTCATGTTGAAGTCATCCCATTTTATGATAAAAATATGAGTCCCCTATAGAAATAACTATGAATAAGTATATCTAAGGTGTGTTTCTAGAGCTGAAGCCATTGAGATCATGGATAAATTCCATGATAGATTGGGAAGTAGTCACCCTTCAAGGTGAACCAAAACACATAAGAAATTGAAGGTTGGATATTATTGGTAGACAATATTTGAGGATGTACATGCTCATGTGTGAACATGCAACCAATCTCAAGTGTTAAATCAAATAGGATGTAAAGGCATCCATGCTTTCAAAACTAGTAATCAAAGTGAAGCCATTTTCATAATGGGGCCTTGACTTCGTAGGAGTAATTAATCCTAACTCCTTGATGGGACATAAATTTTTACTCATTGCCATGAAATATTAATTAAGGTATATTGAAGTAGTGACCACCAAGAAATAATAAAATAATTGATGTCACAAAATTTCTAGGTGAAAACATTATCACTCAGTTCAGGACACCCCTATCTTTGTTATGTGTTATTGGGCTAGCCTTTGCATCAGTAGAATTCACTAAATGGGCATATGATAATAAAATAATCATCATGTATATTTTAAATTATTACCATCAAGGTAATTGAGTTAAAAAATCCACTAACAAAAACTTGATGAATTCCATTAAGAAGTATGAAAAAAGAAACCAAGAGAATGATAATCCGTACTAAAATTTTATCTATGGGTAGATAGAATTAGATACAAATATGAGCTCAAGGCATCCCCATTTCTACTAGTTTATGGGTAACAACCTATATTTAGAATCACATTGAAACTACCTACTTATGAGTTCATAGACAACTACATGGAAGATAATGAAAGAGTAAAATCCTAGATGCTAAACATCATCTAAATGAAAGATGCCTAAGATCAAGCATTAAAAAAACTTTAGCAAGCATCAAGATGTTATAAAGAGATGGTTAAATAAGTTATCCATAGTAAAATCATTCTAAATCTCAAACTTAGTCCTATTGTGGGATAAGGCCCACAGAAAAAGGACAACATGACAAGTTCACTAAACTCTAGATTGGATCCTATCAAGTAGCATAGATACTCAGTTCAAATACATTCAGACTCAAGAACCTACAAGGGAATGACCTAGCCTTACTAGTCAATGAAAAATACATGAAACATTAGTTCTCTAATAATCTATCCTAACTTCTAGAAGAACAATAATCTTGTTTAGAGTTATATTAGGTAGGATTAATGTAGCTTTCTTTCTATTTTTTGCTTTCCTATTGCTTTCTTTCTTTCTTTCATGCTTTGCTTTCATGTTTTGTTCTTTCTCACTTTTTGTTTGTTCTTTATTTTTATTTGTGTGTTGTAGTCTAGTAATAAGTCCTCTAGATAAGATTTTTTTGGTTTGATCTATGTTAATATGATCCTTAATGGGAAGAAGGAATTACTAGTCTTAAGCATTGGTAGTCCAAAGTTAGGAAACCCTTAGCATTGTTCTAATTTAGAAAAGTTGGGTGGGGTTTATTAGGAGTTATTTTTCTCATGAATATCCTAAGTTACTTTGAGGCTGTAATATAGTTTAGATGACTTAATACTTGCTTAAACAAGAGTTTTAATCTATGTGTACCATCATATTGTCATTCAAATTCACTAAATAAATTACCTAGGCAAAAATTGATATCTAAGAGTGAATAACATTCATATTATGTCTTGACATAATCCCTACACCTGGCTAATTCTATTTCTCAACCATTTAGGTCTATGAACATAGGTATTAAAAAAATATGATACTCCAATGAGGTTAAATCACAAATTACTTTATATTCCATGAGTGGTTATTTAAGTAATCCCTACCAGGGCTATGGATGCTTTGTTAATAGTAGACCAAGGTCCAAAACAGAGCCAAAGGTATCTCTATCAGGGTTATGGATGCCTAGATGGTAGCAGAGTAATGCCCAAGCCATACCTAAATAAGCAAACCATAATTATATAAAATCTAAAGAATTCTTAAGTCATTTCATGATGGGTGTCTTGAAACTCGGAAGGTATCATTTTTGAATCTAATGGCAAAGGTTAATGAACTTCAAATCACACACATAGTATGATTGTCTAGAAGATTTAAACTCTATTTCTAGCTTGAGATCTTTCATTAGTTATTAAAAATAGTTTTTATACTGACTAAAAATCATACTAAGATGACTAATTTTTTATTTATATTTGAATAGAAGATATATATTTTAACATTTTTCAATGTTTCCCCATTAAGGTTGCCATTTTTTGATGCTCAACCACCCCTATTCCTAGAATGGGGACCCTCCTTTCTAAATTCTCAAAAATGCCCAAGATGTCAAGCTTGCTAAGTCATTTGGCTACATATAAAATTAATTTAGTAATTCCTATAAATTTATGATTAATCATTCATATTGAAATAATAATTAACATTTAGAAACATTAAAATTATTGCAAGTTTTCTTCAAGTTTTCATTCAAATAAATGAATAAATAATTATCAATGATTCAAAATGTGCAAATAGGATCTTACCAAGGGAGTTCCATCTGGTTCCCCAATTGGCATGAAAAAAATAAGATTCACTTGATCTTACAAGACTAACCTTATAATTTGTTTAAAACATTTACTTGCAAATGTTGCTTTAAATTGGTTTTAGTTTTCTTATGATAGGCATTTGATGTTTTTGGAAGTATAAATTAAGTTCTCGCTTGACTTCAGAGGATGTCAAAGTTAAATTAGTG
Source organism: Torreya grandis (assembly GCA_037957365.1). NCBI lineage: Eukaryota > Viridiplantae > Streptophyta > Pinopsida > Cupressales > Taxaceae > Torreya > Torreya grandis. The sequence continues at coordinate 450,474 of JARHVA010005944.1, read as the reverse complement.
ATTTATGATTCTTTTTGGGACACAAAAGTAAATATTATGACCTAAAGATGATAGGTGTCCACCTTGCCAAGCCTCATGATACCTTAACAATTCATCACCCTATGGAAGACACTTAGAACAAATCTATGAAGCCCACGAGCCATGTGGTATCATCTATAGAGCTAAAAAAAATTAGCCATTAGAATTCAAATACAAATAATAAATATCAAGATCTTAGCTCCCATAAGTAAGCCCATTCAATCTAAGCCACCATGCATCCTCCACACATCTTACCATAGTGAATAACGCCATGAGATGTCACCGCGTGTCTCCATGGTAACTTGTCAAACCTGAGAAGTATTCCAAAATGATGCATGTTCCCTTTATATTTAGTCAATATTGATGAATGTCCACACTATGTCACATCTAATCCAAATTTCATGAGAGCTCATAAGTTTAACATGTTGATTCACCCAAGCCATCTGATCAAGGCTCAATGGTATATAGTTATCCAAGGCCCCTTTTGAGAGTGACAAGTGATAGAATAATAAAAAAACCTATGGGAAATATGTATGTCCCCTTTAGGCCTATGTGATGATGCTAAATGTCATTCCCATGAAGCTACATCCTGAGATCAACTAGATCACCTTTGAGAGTGATGCATGGCTCCACCCAATCTACATGATCAACACAAAGTTATGGAAAACTATTAAGAAGCCTTCTAAAGGTGACACCTATCTAAATAAATCCATTATTGATTGTGAGAGATCCACCTAACAAGTATTAATCTTGGATTACCTATGAGAGCAACACATGGATCTCCTACAATCAATCAAAACTAAAGGGCCCTACCTGAGAGCTTGCCATGAATCAAAAGATGCCACATGGTAGAGTGGAATCTGTCATCACACTAAGATACATCAAAAGATCCAAAGAGAAATTAAAAGGTTCTATATGTCCAAATTTAAGCTAACTAAGCAACATAGTCATATTTAAGGCCCGTAAGTTCCCAAATAAATCCAAGATGGCATGCCAAATGTCAAAAGGTGGAAAAATTTAGATTTAAATCTGAAATTGATATCAAATCAAAATCACATCAATGCTAAATTTAAATTCCAAATAAATTAAATACCAATAGTAATAGTTCAAAAATAAACAAAGGTGATGGGCTTACTATTAATATGGCATGAACTAAAATCACCATCAAACCTTTCATTAATCAAATAAATATTCAAAAAGATAGCCAACTTGGCTATTATTACCTACATTTTCATTTGAATTTATACATGTTTTCCCTCCCTGCTATCTATATCCTTAGTTCAATCAAGCTCAAACTCTTCATAGATTTTAACCAACCACCATTGTTGGAGCTTGAAAGTTGCATAGTAATATAAGAGGACATTAATTTATATCCAAAACATTGCATAAATGGAAAAAATAGGACCCTTTACTTAACATAAGAGCACTGCATTTGGGAATGATAATTTTATATTTCAATACGACATTTCAATTTGGTTTAAAGACACAGAGTTCATCCCTGAGGCCATAAACATGGGGGACATGCATTACAACAACATCTATTATAATTTTTAAGGATATATGTATCTTGATGAAATTGAGACAATGCCTCACATAATCCAATTAGATTATAACATCCTTGCAATCCAAGCTAATGGTCTTCACAAAATTATAACAAAGCTAGAGGTCATGCCATGCACTAACCTAGTCTATGGCATCTTTAGGAGGACAAGATGTAAGGATGGTTTACTCAAATACATAAAATAAGGTATCCTAATTTATTTCATTTCAAGGCCCAGATTCAATAAATACTATGACCTACCCTTGCCACAACTAGACTACATCCCAAGCATCATTGACAATTGGTACGAGGCACACAAATCTAAGATAATCTTGGTATCATGTGTGACTAACCTAATTGAGGTTGTTTTTATAGATGACCAAGGGAATGCACCCATTCATCAATTTAGAAATGGATTTAGGATTGGCCTTATTATCTTTAATAAAGTATTTAGAAATGGACACATTGGATATGTGGATGTAAGAACTATCCCATTACTACAAATAATCTTAGAGGATTAATAGATTCTATCACTTGGAGACATCATTAGTAATAACCTGGTCTCTACTATACATGACACTTGCTATAATGGGGATCCATTATACATGATGAGATATTTTTTGGATGCCATATGTACAAATACAAAATTAGGTCATAACTCATGGTCCCTTAAGAGACTAGAAGTGGTCCCCCAATTATTCTCTACACTGCACATTCATCACTTCAGATTTAATATCAAGGTAACTATAGAAGAATTTTATCCAATTATTTATAAATTAATTACTAAATGTGAAATTATAAGCATCCCTTTAGAGGTTAGGCAAAAATTAAAATAAATGGGAAGCTACTAGCTTAACTTGGATTGCACAATCATCTAAATAGGAGTAATGGTAGATCCCCTTAGGCTTCCAAGATATGTACCCATGAAAGTGGCTGAGGAAGAGATGGCTTATCAACTACTCCATGGATTTGATGGTATATTTAGAAATAAAAATAATATTTCCCCCCACAAAAATCCTTACAATCTAGGGTGAAATAAAATCATAAAGTAGAAGGACATCGTAGTAGCTACAAGGCATAAGGACTCCTACCTATTGCCCTAGGGTAATTTGAAGGCATGGGACTCTAACAATGTCATTGCAATACACCTATTAAAATTAGAAATGGATGTGGCTATGGAATATAAACACAAAAAGGAGGTACATGGATGGTTTTACAAGGATTAAATGAATGATGAGGTGGTCTTCAAAATTACTACAAGGAAAAACATTGATCTATAAATAATGTTAGACCGAGAGAAGAATATGGAGGAAATCATAAGGCCTAAACTTCCACAAAATCATGGAATTATTTTTGATGTAAATTAAAAATAAATTTAGGTAGATTAATAATAATATAGTGTTCCTCTCATTAGGAATAGGCCTTGAAGACCTAGACCCACTTCAAGTGGACAAAGCCTAGCTCCAAGCCCTGAGATAAGAGAAGCTAACAGCCAACCTAGCCCCTTTCAAGGTCCTACACTTGTCTCTATAGATATTATGGAAGATGCCATATAAATATTGGAACAATTTGATATTGATATCATTAACCTTGAGGATTCCCAATAAGGCATTGAGTTCTCAATAGAATAATTACAAACATTAGCTAGGAGGAATATAGAGAAAGTTTATACAAGAAAGAAGTAGTCTGGAACCACTATGAGGGGGTAGTATCTCCTCCCTCAACCTATAAATAAACTACTCCCAGAAGTTCAAATCAAGATACCATTGGAATAAGTACTCTCCCACTACCTTCCTAGTTGTTAGTAAACTTACAACTTATCCTGCTTATGTTGTTGTTCCCACTCCCATGTTTGCATCCCCTAATGTTGTTTCCTTTGGGAGAACTATCTCCCACTTCATCTTCCATGCCAATACCAACATTATATCTTCACTAGGCTTGCAAAACACTAGTGTTAACTAGGCTATGTGTTATACTCCTTCTCAGACAACCACTACTAGTGCATCACTCACCCTTGGCTCCCCTACATCAACTAAGCCATTGAAACCCATTTTAAAACCATTCACCTAGAAAAGGCCATTTAATCTCACCATAAATAATAAGGTGAGTGTAAATTAAAATTTTCTTTCATTCATTCTTGACATGGTGCCTGCCAAGTCTTAATTTGATCCATTTGAACAACTAGACCCAATAAACTTGTACATCCTAGCTACAATTTTGTCTTCATCTATAACCCAACCACATCCCACACAACTAACATCTACATCTACCCCAATATGGGTGAGGTATATCATAAAGGTATAAATGTAGGAAAGACCTTAGGTGGCCTACTTAGCACCTCAAGTTGGGATGAGGTTTGACCTTACTAAGGCACTATGAAGAGGATAGTGAAAAGATAGGTAAGGTAACCATAGTCAGGATCAACTATGGTCCATGAGAGTGAAGATTCCTTCATCACTCTAACACAGAAGAGGAAGGACAGCCCTAGAGAGGTGAAATAATATGTAGAGGACCCAATATCCTTAGTTAAAGCACAATCAAATTCTACTATTTCCTTGATTAAGGGGATATAGCAAGAGTTAAAGAGGTTAAAGGAGCAAGCACTACTAATAGTGGTAGATAACACTCTAATTTCAATAATAAATGATGCTATTAATGTCTTTAAATTGTAAAAAGTTATGAATAAGAGGAAGGAAGATGGAATCCAATAGGGTAAGGTGGTTATTAAACTTGACCAGAAGCTTACACTCTATGATACCAAGTTGGAAAACTTGGCCAAAGTTGTAAAGATCAATAAATTCCCTAACCTCAAGTTTCTACCACTTGAAGACATTATTCTTACACAAACCATCTTAATGAATAAAAGAATAATATTAAATAGATGTATGGATAAACTCAAGGATGAAAACACATCCTTAGATAATATTGAGTTTAATATAGCCTTGTTATTAAAGGATGCCATGGTTACTAGGGTAACTAAGCCTAATGGGTCCTTTATGGATGATCAAGAGTTTAAATCCTAGATGAAGGTATCTGTGGCCAAATTTTAGAAAAATGTATCTAGTGAAAAGAGTGATATTGAGGTAATGGGCATTGTATTATTTTCTAATCAAGGGCTAGAGAAAGTAGATGCAATTGAGGAGTCACTGAAGCTAGTACTCATAAAACATGGTAGGCTCATCTAGGAGATACGAAACTTGTTTTGACCTATGATCCTAGACTTTACTCAGATATAACAAGACTACTTGGCCTATGTAAAGGTATAGACCAAGGAGGAAGTAGATAAAAAGTAGATAAAACAACAAAAATAGTAGCAGTTATTGCAAGTTAGCCAGTAACTACCTCTAGGTCCTTAGATAATATTTTGTTTCATCTTGTAAATTCACAATGTAGAATATTCCATTATAATGTAGTATTTTAAGCCACTTGGTTGTATTTGGGTTCCTTTTATGGGCCCTCTTAAACTTGTCTTAGGAATTTTTGATCCTATAAATAGGGGTTTTGCCCTTATTTGTAAATAAAAAATAATTATTGCAATAATTAATACAAAATACCCAAATAATTTACAAGTTTGTCTAAAGTGCTTAATTTTTTATTTCTATAGTTACTATTCCTCAATATTTTAGATGACTAATAGTTTATTTTATGCAAGCTAATTTGGTAATTACATTCAACATATGCATCTGTTAGTTTGAGTTTGACACTAGACTAACAAATTTGATAATAGTTTGCCTTGTTTTCTTCTCATTTTTAACTAAATGTGCCATGCAATTTACTATGAGTGAGCAATTATTTTTATGCAATATATGATTTTAGACATATGCATTTATTTTCTTCTAAAACTTTAACTACATTTATTTAACTTTTAGCAGTATGCTAGAGTTGGTAAATGCTAGTTTATGTGTTTTACTTTTGAAGTTGACAAGATTGGCACCTTTGATCATCTTAAGTGAATCCTCTTTTCTGCCTTACCCTTCTTACTCTTGGATTCACGCATGACTCACTTTAACTTAGTTCATGCTGTAAATATCCATTGTTTATTTATATTTTGGGAAATAATTTTTAAATATTGAAGTAATTCCATAAAGATTATAAGTAGTGTCATTACATAAATGTTTGTTTTCCCTACAATAGGTTCCACTTGAAGAATTCAAAGTGATGACCATATCTATACTATTTGTGATATATCCAGTAGTAATTATGTTAATAACACAATCCTTGAGTCTTCTAGGGATCAAAATTGAGTTTCTTACTTTCCCTTTGTTCCCTAGTGATATAGAGAGCATAATACATGCATCAACAGTGCCCAACCATAACGAGGGTCCTTGTTGAAATTACTTTTCTCTTTTATTAAATTGGAATTTATGTGGAAGATCACACAAATAAAAAATACTATAGTCTTAAAAAAATATGGATTGATTGATGATTTTATTAATTTAATCATAGGACATTTAAATATATTGATTGTAAATAATATAACATGATAAGCTTATAAATAGTAACATAAAAAATATGTCTTAAAATGTTACAAACAATTTTTAATATTCTCTAATTTTGATGAAACACTTTGTTGTATACCATATTGCACACATTTATGGCATGTTTTTGACATTTAAAAACCTGTATTACATGTATTTAGTGAAACTATACTCCATTAACTTCCTTATAATAACATTATTATATGACAAACACTTCACTTGCAACTTATTCAATATAAGAAAACCTATATGCACCAAATTTTGAACCCTATGATAAACCTTTGAATATCCTTGATATGTCTATTAAAGATCATTATTTATGAATTTTTATAACTCCTTCATTTTTAAAAATTCTACTAAAAATGTATATGAAACTCCTTTAGAAAAATTTCATTGTTAGGCATTTTTCACAGCTCCTCAATGACATATTACTAAATTCAAGAACTTTTCACCACTTTAAAATCCATTATTGTGAAATCAAAGTAAATAAAGCACATAATTTATCTTTTCAATCATCATTTCACATTGACAACCTTATGTAACTTTCTTAGACAACTTCCACCCAAATCTGCATAACCATCTTGGATTTCAAGACTAACATATGAAACATTTTATGCAATAAAATACTTATGCAACAATAATCATGAGCACAATTAATATAGTATAGATTCATGTAAAGTTAATAATTTATCAATAATATTTTATAGCTTTATGACTCTTTGCATAAATTCTCACAGCTATGACATCAAAAATATACAAGCCAACCCATATGGATGATTTGAAATTGCAAATTAACTATTAAAATTAATGTAAATAGATTTGTCACTAGTGGAAAAGTCTATTGTAAGGAGGCATTTGGGTATGACTGGAGGTGTGTGGAAAATAAGAACAATGATATGATAATCAAGATACAATATGATTAAGATAACAATTAGATTAGATATAAACTAGGGAATTATTTTAGGTGATTATTATAGAATCAATAAGTCTGAGTACATAGAAATAAAATGGATAGGAGAGAAGGTTGTGTAAGAGTATTATGTGATGCATAAGTCATGTAAGGTAAATATAGATCAATATTGATATTAAAAATTGTTTACTATCATATTTTAGTCTCTAAAAATGAACCTCTTTTTATTCTAATATTAAGTTTTCCAAATTAAAAAGGATAAATATATTACATATCTTAGTGTAAAAACATACTTTTTCTTTGTGATAATTCTATAATTATCAAACTTTTTCCATGTGAACTATAATAAATATGCAATAATCAATGTTTATAAATGATGTGAAATATGACATAAAATTGCTCAATTAAATATTTTGAATTCAAAGAGCAAGGATGGAATACACCTATAACTAAGTGAACTATGCTACACTCCAAATCCTTGGACATTGGGATATTATACCCCAATTAAAAATATCATAGGGTGATTATTACTCAATATTAGTGCTACCATTAAAAATGCATGTTGGTAGGATAAGTTCCCCAAAGCTCATGAATAAGGATTCCCAAAACATGACAATATTATCATTTTTTGCATCTTTAACCTATAGGATTATTTGTAATACCTTATCCAAATCATGATGTTGTTGACACATTCAAAGTCATAAATTAGAGAGTGACAAAAATTGTGTAGGATATACCCCATTAATTTCACTACGGTGGATTCTATATTGGTATTGATTATCATCTTGATTCTAGATCTGTAATTTCATCAATAGATACATGATCTTCTTCTTCTATGTGTTCATTAATAACATGTTTATCAAAGGAAGAATAAGCATGAATGTTGTGTCTTTTATTTTAACCATTATATATTGAAAAAAAGGAATATTATTATGCTCAATTTGGACATCACTTAACCTAAAAATCATCTTTACAGGAGTAAATTGATTAACCTTTTTATATGGCATAAAAAACATGAAATTTTTAATAATACTAGGCCCAAAAGAAAAAATTATGTTTTCTTAATATATACAGAATTAAAATAAATCATATTTGGAACCCTAAAATAGATATATGAAACCCAATGGAAATGAATGAAACCCTAAGGAAAAAACTAGGGTTTTACTTGGTCACTAAAAGGATAGGGTTCACCAATATTTTTAAATTGATTTTTTATTAATTATTACTATTTAAGTTATGCCAAAATTAGTAAAGTTTGAATGCTATGGTAGATTATATTTTAATTATTTCATTTGATAAAAATAAAAATATAAAAATGGATAGGGTACTTAGTTTTTTTATGTTTGTGTAGGTCTTATACTACATGTAGATAGCATTAAGGACTCAAATGGGTCAAGGGTCAATCACATCTCAAGACTAAATGTCTAGACCTATCTATAAAAAACTAAAAGTAACTGTATGCTTGCATTAGCTATAAAATTCTACCCTCTACCATATATGTCCTTGTAAATTATACCTCATAATTTTTTCATAAGACACTATGCCTAATTGTAAACTTTTATTATATGTTGTATCAAGATCTAACTATATGCGTAGTATTGAGAATATTTTATTCTTCACATCAGATCCATAAATTCAATTTTGACACTAGGTTTCATCCTAAAAAAGGAAAATAAACATGTTTTGATATCATGCCAAGTAATCCCCCGTTAAGTGGCTAGGTGCTACCTACATTTCTAATATTTAAAGGAGTGATAAAACTCCATGTAGTTCTCTTGATCAAGTGTATGTGTGAAATATTACTTCTTTGGATGTTTATGATTTTTCTAATATATTTTTTGACACTTGATTATGGGAAAACTTTACTAGGCTTGATAATGATTCATACTCAACTAGGGCTTGATCCTTGTGAGTGATTTCAGATTTTGGATCTTTAGGGTTGTTCCTCTCAACATACGAGTGATTTATTGTGATTAATAGATGTATTATTGGTAGGTGCTATATGGGAATGATAATAAACCTATTTTTTATAAATATAAAACTCTTTAAGTAACTTAGCATGACACTAACATCATAAACATATAGTTCAACCCATAATGATGATTTGAATTTGTAAAATGTTAGGTAGATAGATTCATCATAGGAGGTTGAGTTAATCAAATAAAGGTAGATATGTGTGACTAAATATGTCTATAAAATAGGAACATAGATATTATGGTCAAGAGATAATTTGATTAGGATAAGAATTATATGAGGCATATAATAAGGAATTACTATAGGTGACTAGTTTAAAATCAAAAAGGTTGAGTTCATATAAGGTAAATGGATGGGAGAGAAGGGTGTACAAGAGCCATATGTGTACTCACAAGTCATGTAAGGTAAATATAGGTAAATATTAACATTTTCAAGTGTCTAATTCCAAATTTTATTGTCTAAAAAACTATTTATACACCTACACCTAAATGATACATAGCTCCATCAAAATGAAGGGTAAAAATATTATTAAAAAAAGAAAATTGGGTTGATAAAATTTATTGTCCTTTCATAGTGTTTAAAATGTAGAAAATTTCATAAGTAATATTCACATGTGAAATATTAAAGAATTCAAATAGGGATACAAACTAATCCTTGGGATTATGAGTTTCAAGAATATAATTATAAAATGGCATAAACAGAGGTTAATTGTTTTTTGAGTAGTTGCATAAATTATAGTGTAGTGCTAGTAGAAAAGGAAGTTGTTATAAATAGATAATCCTTGGGCTTGTAAGTAGGCAGTGCTTTAGATATGCCAATGGATATTTTTTTCATACTATTATTAATGGTGAGGGGATATTTAGTAATATAATTTAAAGTAAGAGGATGGGGAGGTTTAATAAGTTGATTTGAGGGAAACTAGTAATCTAATTACTCTTTTGACTTCCTCTTCTGGTTGGATTGGTGAAAATGAAATGGCTTGGCATCACCTTGGGACACATAGACTCTTCTAAAGTGTATGAAACAATTTTTTGAATATAACATGGGAAAGAATACCCTAATAATTATATCAAAGGCCTTTCCAAAATCCATATTTAATCGGTATTATTATATATAGTATATAACTATGTGAGAATGGACATAGACCCTAAGCCATGGAGTAAGATAATATTCTTGATGAAAGTCAAGTTTAAACCATCTTAACCTCCAAGGGTATTGTGTGTTTTTATTTATATGATCACATAATAACCCATGTACTTAAGGAAAAAATATGGGAAAATTTTCATATATTCCCCATCATCAACCATTTATCTCTTAAAGATATTTTTTTACACCTAGAAAGGGAGTTAGAAAGTAGGATCTTAACTCTAGGAAATTTTATCATCTAAAGGAAACTTAATCATATCAAACATGAAATTTGTGTCCCTATAACCTTTTCTAATGGATCAATCATCAAAATAAAAATTCTTATATATGTCTTAAAAGGTTGGGTAATATTGAAAATATGGCCAAACACTAAGGATTATAACAAATAACACTTATGGGTAGGATAATAGTACCAAAAATGCATAAAATGAATATGGTAAATAGCTTAAGATATAAGACCAAATCATAATATCCTAATAGCATGGGATCCCATTTAGTATCATCATTGGCATACAATGAATAATTAATAGGTTACATATTGCAACATTAACTTTATCTTGAGTATCAAGCTCCATTAGGCCTATACGTTAGGTTTAACTTTTTTGGCCAAGGAAATGAGATATGTTAAGATTATCTAAAGATGAGGTTATGGAAGTGACCAAAGTTTGTTGATATGGAACACATTTACATTTAGTTTTGATGTGGATAACAAAGTAAATACCCCTTGTTGATGATCTTGAAAAGGATTTTTTTAGATTACCTAATTGGCATGATGAGGGGATATAAGCCCTAGTTATGTTTTAGGAGGATTAGCATGCATGGTTGTGATAAAATGTAAATGAAGAATTTAATTTGATCTTTAGGTAGTATTTTAAAGAATACTTTTAATCCTTAAAAGTATGTTTATTGTGTGAAACAACTTTATTTAAAAATAAATTCATGAGAGGGTCATGTTCCCTATGTATTTTGTGTTGAAAAAAATATGATTCAAATTAATTTTATATCAATTTTCACTTTTATTTTTGTTTTTATTATGATATTTATTTTTATTGTGAAATTTATCTTATTTCAAAATCATTGGTTGGGTTTTGGGTTTTTTATTTTATATTTTAATATTTGAAATTCAAAGGCATTGACCAAGGATTAAGCATTTTTTCCATTATATATATTTTTAGGACCAGTGTTACCATTACCATTATTTTTCATATTTTTGGGTTAATAATTTTTGAATTTAAGATAACTATTATCTATGAACCCATCAAAGGTTGTAATTTTTTTAATCAAAGGTTGTAATTTTTTTATGATTAACAACTTTAGCATTAAGATTATTTATTTGATAACTCACATTATTTTGGTTGTTCTGATTGTGTTTAATAGGGATGAAAATATTCCCATTTGGTCCATCATTTTTATGACCACTATTAGTGACCACGTGATAAATTTGAAATTATTATCTAAATAATCTTAAGAATCTATTAATAGGGAAAAAATGCACATACTCTTTGTTTTATTTGTTATGGACTGAAGAAAATTTAATAAAGTTAAAGGTGATTCATTTAAATGGTATAAGAAAATAAGCATAATAAATGATGCCATATGGAAAAAAAATGTGTCATAAATTCATTTCAATCTTTTTTATTATAAAATCATCCTATATATCCTCTTCTAAGTAGTTTTTTCTCATTGAAGGCCTTAATATACTCCACTATGAATTTTTTGGAGTGGATAATAATAATAATAATAATAATAATAATAATAATAATAATAATAATAATAATAATAATAATAATAATAATAATAATAATAATAATAATAATAATAATAATAATAATAATAATAATAATAATAATAATAATAATAATAATCCATATAGTTTTTTGGAGATAATAATGTGAAAATGGATACAGAGAGAGGACTTACCTTACATTCATAGAATAGGCTCTAATGTTAGCATTGGGGTCACCCTTGCAAGATTTTTTATTAATATAAGGTAGAGGATGATGAAAGGGAAGCTCATGCCATACGTTATAATATAATTTTTAATGTATTTAAGGTAATTTTGTATAGTAATGGTATTAACTATAGGATATATTGAATATCCCAAAGAGAGTGAGGAAAATAAACATTTAGATGGGAATGTTAAGTTGCAACAAAATGATCTTAAATCAAGGGTATAAGTTGATTCATATTAATCAAAAAAATAATTATCCTATGTAACTAATTTGGATTACACATTGTTGTATTTCAAGACTTATTGAGGGAGTGCCAAATTAATGTACCCATAATTAATGGTGGGAATATAGACATGAATTATTGGAGTGGTTGGTCAATTAGGATAAAAATAACCTCAAGATGTTAATTGGGGATATTTATATCCCTAATTTAAGGGGTTTTATTATTTTGGTATGGATTAATTATTTAATTAATTAATGGAGGAAGTAGCGTTGTTGGCTTTAAGATTTCAAAAGTGTATAAATGAGAGGATTGATTGCACCATTAACTTGATATATTTTTGGGTTTGATTAAACTTCCATCTCCTTAATTTGGTAAAGGTAATAAATTAGGGGTTTATATGAAGGTGTTGAATTCAGTACACCCCACCTTTAATTATTGATGGATAAGTGGGGAACCCTTTATTTTTGGAAGACTTGTTAATTTTAGGGATGTACATGCATGTTTGGCCTATATTACTATCTATGGAAATTTTTAGTTTTTTGGCATTAAATGAACCTTGTTGCATCTATTTTACTCTTGAAATCCATTTTCATTAGAATAAATCTATTAATGAAATTTTTTGGAAGCATACTATGTATGAAAGGTTTTCAAAATTATCATTATTTGGTATCAAAATTTTTGGAATCTAACATTTTGGTCTTTAGAATTTTTGTCTCCAATATTTTGGTCTTCAACATTATAGTCTATGGTATTTTGGTCTTCGATAATTTGTTCTTCAAAAATTTTAATTTGGGAACTTTTATTTGGGATTTTGGTCTTTGGTAACTTTCTCTTTGTCAAGTTTTCATTCAATAATTTTTATTTGGAACTTTCTTATTCAAAAACATTTTCCAACAAATCTTACCAAATGACAATTTAATCTTCAAGAAAAGTGTTTTGAATTTTGTATTTTTTTAAAAGGTTTCATAAATCACCCCAAATAATAATTTTGTCTTCAAGGTCTTTCATTCAGAACTATTGGCTCATAAAAATCAAATGATTCAACCCGAATGTAAGCGTCAATGCTTGACAAAACCATAAGTTGATGTATTTTAGAAATATTAGCACCATGTCACTCATATTAATGAGTAAACATCCTAAATGGAATTTACACTAAGCCAATGTGGTCAATTTTGAATTAAATGAACATAACAAGCTTGAAGACATTGGTGATTAATAGCGCACAAACTGAGCTTGAATGCTAAAAGACTATAACATCAAGATGATAACCAACTTCATGTTCATTGATTATCAATGAGATCAAGTGAATAATTCCCTCTAAAAATTCAAGAAACAATTGTATACACTCATTTTTTTCCAATTTCATGTCAAAATGGACATTGGAGTGACTTCTTGCAAATAATACAAGTTAAGCTTGGAAATCATTGGAATATTCTAATTCATCAATGTATATCACATACATCTTATATTTCATGTAAATGTATCCCTAACTATAATGAAATACACTATATGAAACCATCATCTTCCTCTAATTCATATCTTATCAAGTTTAAACCTATCAAATTAACCTTTTTGACCATGTGTGAGGGACAACTTATCAACATTAAGAAATGGTAATTAACTTTATTATGATTGCTTAAATGGTTAAACCCAATTAAATGCATAGGTGAAAATCCCATGGTTAATTAATTTTTGAATTTATATTTTTATAAATTCATAAATTTATATTTATGACATCTCCATGACATCGCATAAATATTTAAAATGATGACATCATCTTTTGTGAGTTAGCAAACACTCATAAAATATTAAACAAATATCTAGATTTGTGAGCCATCCTATTAATTGAAACTATTAATGGTTTATCCCCTCGAAAATAAGCCATAATTAACTCTAATGTAACTAAACTTGGGTTAGATCTAGTTTGGAATGCTATAAATATAAGGCCTCACCCATTGATAAACAAGTTTCTTTTGTGTAATGTTATTATGCTAAAATACCAAGACAAGCCAAAGCCAAAGCCAAGCCCAACATTACCAAGATTAAAAGGATAGGTGGTGAAATAATATATATTTAAAAATAATTCTTGATCACGCAACCAATCACATCAATTCATTTCCAACATATAACTCTTTCTCTCATTGAAGGTAAAATTATTTGTTTTCTCTTCATTTGATAGTTACTTGTATAGTTATCTAGCACCTTGAGTGTCTAGGATATAAGTTTAGGTTTCATTAGTGTATTTTAATAATAATAACATGATACTAAAATCATCTCTTTTATTATTATTTATCACACAATGGGATGCTTGGTGGGACACTCTTCATGACTGTGCACCTGCCAAATCTTCTTATTAGTCTCTTATTATGATTTTTGCTTTAAAATGTTGGATAAATTCATTATTATTTTTTATAGATTGATTTTTTTTTCTAATTTTTTTAAGGATTTTTTTATGTTTATTATTAAAATAATCTAAAAATTTCATGTAAAATCTCTATATTTTAGCATTTATTATCAAATTAGTGACTACCATTTTTGTTTTCTAATTTTTTGCTAAAAAATAGATGATATAGATGTCAGCTTTTTTATTTACATTTTTAATATAATTTTTATCATAATTTTATGAATTTGACCTATAAAAAATCTTCCAAACATTTTTGAATAAATTATGAATATTTTATAAGTTATGGTCAAAACACTGACTTCTAGTTTTTATCCTTTTTTATGTTTGATTTTGTTTTTAACTTTGATTTTATAGGTTGTCTTTGTTTTCTTGAGTTTTTGAAATATTTTCAAGTAATAATAAACCAATTTAACATTTATTTTGGTTCTTTAAAAACTTTCAAACAACTTTCAAGTTTTTACAAGAGACCAAATATCAATTCACATCTTGTTTAGTGCTTTTAAAAAGAATAAAAATCTTAGACTAAGTCCTAAAAGCTTTTTTCGTTTATTATTTTATTATTTTTATAATCTTGTTTTATTTTTCTAAATTAGAATTTGTTTGTATGCTCACCCCCCATCCCCTTTATAGAACTCAAGTGACCAAAATTTCCTTGTTCATTACCTTGTTGCTTAGTCTAAGCTTAGAAGGAACGTCATCTATGCTCTCCCTAAGTTTTAGTGATTAAAAAAATGGCCTTTAAAGTCATTCTAGTTTCATTTATTTCATTTGGATTATGTGTGGGATTTTATCAAATCACCATAAGTTATTTATGGAATTATTAACATGAGATTTTATCTCCCAACATTATTTTAACCCCATCTCACAGTGGAATATATAAATTAGGGTACGTGATATTGGGATTGCTATGGGGTAAAGAAGCTAGCCTCTCCTATTCTAATGAAAACCTAGGTTAGGTATGGCTAAACATTAGACTCCACTAATAAGTACATGGATGGATTCACTATGAAAAATAATATACCCTTACATAGTAAGTTAGCTAGTATGAACCCAATTGACGTGATTGCATTCCTTGTGTTAACCACACTTGGGACCATATAGATTACATGAAAATTATAGATTTAAAAAAAATCCCCACTTGTTACAAAATTTCATGATAAATGTCAAGTTATAGTCACTCTAATTTCATGCCATGTATCAATTCTTAAGAGACAAAATGGGGCATAAAAAACTCTACATACACCTGCACATTTTTTTTTTACACTTAATTCCTCATAAGAATTGGTATATTGGTGGAAACTTTAGCTAAAGATATACATACCCATGCTAGTTATAATATTAGGATGATTAATTTGGTCTATTTCTATTTTCTTTAAATTTTCATGTTTGTTTTAAAGACTAAATATTTTTTTCTTTATCACAAGTCTAAAATAAATCATGAACCAGTCACCTATTTGTACACCTCTTTAGCCTAAGAGGTGTTATTTTCTCCATTTGATACCACATTTTTCATGTGTGTTTTAAAGACTAAAATTTGTTTCTTTATGACAAGTTTAAAGCAAGTTATGAACTAATCACATGTTTATACACCCCTTTAGCCTAAGAGGTGTTATTTTATCCATTTGATACCACATTTTTGTCATAGATGTTTTCAAAACATTTGTGTTTGTGTCACTTATTTAAATGGAGCATGGTTATGTTGTCATTATCATCCCAAGTTTTTTTCTTATATTTTTGAAATTAATACCATTATCATACCTTTTAAATGAGATATCATCATTACTATACTTGTATTATTTCAAAACTTTGCCTTGTGTCAAACTGAGTTATAAATCATGTATGGTTTTGGTCTACAATTAGTGTCATTATGCTATCCGTTTGGGTCTAGAATATTATCTATTTGAGAAACTAAGTATTTTAAGCCAAATTATAAATTTATCTTGTGAAATTTAGATTCAAAATTTAGTGGTATATTCCTATTCCTCACTTAATTTTGGCTTGGGTGTTTACCTTTGATCTTTGAATTGTGTAAATTGGACTAATTATGTGGTTACTTTAAAGACTCATTTGCCTAGATTTAGGAAGTGGTCTATTTTTTGTGTGCCTCGCATCTATTTTGTTGACTTGAACTAAGGTCAAAAATATATTTTCAAGTTCAACATTAATCATGATTAGTTTATATTAAATCATTACCTATCACTTGGGATTGAGTGCTTTACTCATCATTCTTATTTTTTCTTACTTGAGATTGAATTTCCCTATTAATTTTGGGCATGTGTCTAGAGATAATGTCTTATTTCAATGCCAAATTTGTGTTTGACTCCATGTGCCTAGATTGAGTCCAAGTGTTTTCAATTTTTTTAGATTTATATTAATTACCTTATATCTTATTACCTCGACCAAATGTTTTTAAAATTATATCTTTGTGACTTGTTTCCAAAGACCTAACATTTGCCTTAGTTTTTACTTTTCATTCATGTTATTTTGATCCTATTTTTGTGCCTTGTTTCCAAATACTTAACTCTATTTTTTGTTCTTAGACCTAGGTTATATTTTATTCAAAACACTTTTCCAATAGTAGCATTCATATTTGTCCTTCAAAATTGACCATTTGTGTGTAAGACATTATAACTTAAAGATATTTGAGACTAAGTTTATCATTGATGATTTTGGAGAAGATCTCCATTATAGGCCAAGTTTAAACCATTTTTATAAATATACCAAGTACCTATTCCAAGTCCTAGATTAACTAATACCTATTTATATACTAATTCCACTTTCAAACCTTGACCTAGACATAGGCCATTTTCATTGACCAAGACTACCCTCTTTGGGCTAATTGTCAAACCTAGCCATTCCAATTATCATATACCATGAGCACCCTTATTTGGGATAATTAAAGTACCAAGTTATCCCATTCAATGATAAAATTACCTGATGACAGTAACCCTCATTTAGTCTATGCTAGTAACTAAGCTCTACAATGCCCAAGGATTACTATTTAAGGCCCTCCTTGATCTGAGATAAAAAACCAAACT
Organism: Torreya grandis; assembly: GCA_037957365.1. NCBI lineage: Eukaryota > Viridiplantae > Streptophyta > Pinopsida > Cupressales > Taxaceae > Torreya > Torreya grandis. The sequence goes on along the minus strand of JARHVA010005944.1, from coordinate 432,791 downwards.
TCATAATTACCATTTATTACCATTCTAAGCCCTTTTATATTGTCTTACATTAGTAACCAAGCTTTGTAATTCCATTTCATTACTATTATAGGCCCTTACAAATCAAGTAGCTCATTATACCAAAAAAGTTTTATAATCATGACTAGGTGGATCACAATTAACATCCTTGACCCACAACTAATCTTTGTTGATCCCATCATAGATAAAATTATTTTTAAATATCTCATTATCAAACCACTAGTCATTATATATCCATTACTAACCCTCCCCCACTTTAGAGAATCCAAGCCAGTCATCAAGCCATAACATAGTTGATCATTACCTCTCTAAGATCCATCATTCAAAGACCAAGATGTGTCCAAATTTGAGATTTTGTAACCAATTCTAAACTAAATCCAAGATAACCAACCAATATACAATGTTTTTATTGAATCCCATACATGTGATGAGTTGACATTTGTTAAATCATCCTTTAACCATTGCCTTATTTTTAAATAGCCTCACTTTGATGAGCTAGTTTCTATGGAGTTACCTATTGAACCTTTCTTTTTAGTTGAGGATTCTCACTCTAACAATCTAGTATTTGTTCAGTCACCCCCTAATGATTATAAATTACTTTAGGAAAATCATTATCTTAACCATTGACCTATTTTTAAGGAGCCTCAATTTGATAAGTGAGTCTCAGTGGATTCTTTCTTAACTGAGCCTATTTCTAAGTATCTTATTGTTTAACCCTAGGCCATTGCTCATCTAACACTAAGAATGCAACATATCATATTTTATATCACACAATATGAATAATCAATATTGAATTTAGGTTCTATTCTTGAATCGATATTAGATTTAACATCAAAAACAAAATCAATATCAGTCTCAACATTTGATTCAGAGTCCCTTAAGTTCAACTCAGCTTCAAAATCAGAATACATTTATGGTTATTACAACATTGGTTACATAAGCCTTAAAAATAAATTTAAATATATTTATTATCCACTCATAATTTTTTAGGATGATTACTTCAACATCGATACAAATTCTCCTGGTATCTTCTACAAGGATTGCGCTACTACTTCTCATTCCATTACTATTTCATTTTACATTAACACCAACTAACATAACCATTATATTGACATTCCACCTCCCACAAGTGTCAATTGGGACATATAAAATTACACATTATTGAACTTCATCCATGGTGACATATTAGTTATAAAATATTAAGGGGACCAAGACCACATTAATGTAAAAGAAGAACAATCTCCTAGTGAAATTTTTTTTATGGGTGCTAGGGGAAATCAAAGTCCAAACTCATCCTCTTCTAGTGAAACCTTGTTTGAGGTGCTATAAGATAATGAAAGTCAAAATTTAGTGTTCTTTAGTGAAACCTTCTCAAAGGTGATATGGGAAAATCAAGATAACTTTATTGGTGAAAAACTCTTCGAGGCACCAATCACTAAGTATGATAGTTCTTCATTATTTGATAAAGACATTATCAAAGATAACATCAGTACAACTTCCATTATAAAACATAATCAGATGGTAGCTACTCTTAGGCCCAAATAATATAAAAATCTAGTGGGCCTATCATAGCCATATTCAAAATCTTTGGCCCTGCCACAACAAAAAATTATGTCAAATCTAGAATCAACAACACTATGTGTGCCTGCAAATCCTAATCTTCATTTGTTTCCCAACCATTATACATTCCTCTATGATACATCTCCTCATTGCCAAATTAGACCTTTTATCCACTGTTTATCCCTATTTACCATCCCTATCCATAATTTCCTTTATAGAAGCTATAAATACATCTTATCTCAAAGTTTGGAGGAAACATAATCAATGGCCAAAAAAGAACATAATAGAATTATTAGAGTCCAAATCGACATGTGTTTGATAGAGTATCTATTAAAAAGGGGTGTGACCTAGAAAATTTAATAATTGACTATTCTAGTTATATAATATGTTGATTAAGACATGAATCTCCACATCAACAAGACCAATAGAACCATTTACCTTGTCTTGCCATTTACCTTGCCTTTTCCATTTACCATTTTCCTTGTTATTTCATAACTTTCAATGTGCCTTACCTTGAAATTTATCTCACATTACCATCATTTCATACCTTACCATACCATTTTAACTACATTGACTTGAGGTCCATTTGGTCTATATAGGTAGTACTCAATTTACATTGAGGTCAACTTAGTCACCCTTTTTCAGTGCTATCACCATTTTGCAAGCAATTTCAATAAATGCTCTCACTATTTTTCCAGTGGTATCTTGTCAATCTCAAATGACTTAAGATACCCGAAAAAATCCAAAACATTCAAAATATTTAAAAAATCCTAAAAAATAAAATAATGGCCCACAATCTCCTAGAGAGATATAAAGCCCCAAAATCCAAAACCATTTATCTAGTTTAAACCTAGTCACCAATATTGGATATACTCTATAGGGTCAAATTCATTATGGGTATCCAATTCACACTTTTAGGCCAAGCTTGTATATTTCTCTCTATTGGGTCAATACCAAAGCATTCATCTTATACCAAGATATGTTATCCCCATATGTTGTTCCCTTTCATATATCCTTGCTTGGGGGTACCTTTTGTTTATCATTCCATTTAGCCTTCACACATAGGTATTGATGTGGCTGATGGTAGGATGATTTATGTTACTTTTAATTTCAATATTTCTATGTGTTGGTTTGTTTAGTTATTTCTTTGCATATTTTTTTGCTTTCATTATTTTACCTTGACTCAGTGTATATGTGTTCATTGGGTGATTCCTTGAACATTGTTATTGACTCCATCCATATTAATATGTCAACATTGACATAATGATTTATATCATTAGTGAATTATTTTGAATGTTTAATGGATCAAAAGCCAATCCTTATGCACATTAAAGCCAAGTCATCATCGTGTTTTATATCATGACGCATATTGTCACATGTTACAACAAAAATCAATTTTGTAGAGATTAAAATTAATGGTGCCACATAAAATTCTCCTTGGTAACTTTGGAAAATCCTCCCACCCTCCTTGATCAAATCAACCCATTGACCATTTTGGTTCTATCAATGCTAATAAAGACAAGTATCTCTACATTGGAAGGTAAAACCAAATTATTCACATTGATCAATTATTATTATTCTATTTTATTCCTCATTCCATTTTCCCACTTTTATGTGAACTACATTGGCTCGATGTCTATTTTGAATATGTCGGTAGTGCTTAGATATATGATGTATCTTGGGTCAACTAGGCCACCAATTCTTATTCCAATCATTTCTTTCATAACTTTACACATCCTCATGTGCTTGGTTGTTTGTAGCTTCTTTAATATTTGAAAATTAATTAGACAATCATGCCTACATTTGTGCCCACTCATTTTTTATTTGTGTGATAGGTTATATCCTTGAGTTATGATTGCCAATACACCCTACTGGGGCACATCCAAAAATTATTTTTCAATGTAGGTAATTAGAATGATTATAACCACCTTTGGAAAAATCATTATTTCAACCCATCTACCATGTTGGGGCACATGCCTATGCAACTTATTATAAACACCTTTGGGAAAATCAGTGTATCAACCTTTGTTATTGATTATAACCACCTTTGGGTAAATCAATACTTTCAAATTAATGTGTCTAAGCATTATATCGATTGGATTAATCTCACCCATGGTTTAATTTCATTCTTCTTCTTGCTTATTTTTGAGGGACCATCCATCAATCATACATGTTGGCCACTTCCTTGCGGGGGCATCATTGTAGGATTCCCAAACTTTATTTGGATAATTGTTCCTCAATCATTATCTTATTTTTCTTCTTAATAGATTTTTCATTATTTGAAAATATTTTACTATGCATATGTCTCAAAAATCATTCTAAAATAGGGACAAACTATAGACACTCATTTTAAACCACTTTCATATCTAAATAGACACTAGAGAAACTTTTTAAAAATAGTGTAAGTTAAGCCTAAAAATCACTAGAATGTTTTGATTCATTAGTGCACATCATGTATATATTCTAACTCACATAAACATATCCCTAATTGGGGTAATTAATTATAAAAAATCATCATATTCCTCTAACTCATTTTCCTTCAAATTATGAATTAAAAATTGAAATTTTAGACCATGTGTGAGAGAAAACTTGTCAATATTCAAAAATGGAAACTAATTTGTTCATGATTGCTTAAATGGTTAAACCCAATTAATTGCATAGGTAAAAATCTAATGGCTAATATTATTAAATTTATATTTTTAGTAATATATAAATCTAAATTGATGACATCATCATGACACCACATAAATATTTGAAATGATGACATAATCTTTTATGAGCTATCAATCACTCATAAAATATTAAATAAATATATGGATTTGTGAGCCATGTTTATTAATTAAAAATACTAATGGATTATCCCCTCCTAAACACAACCAAAATTAACTCTAACCTAACTAAATTTGGGTTATGTTTAGTTTATAAGGCTATAAATACAAAGCCTCACCTCTTGATAAAAAAAACTTCTTCTATGTAATGTTATTATGTTAAAATACTAAGGTAAGCCAAATCCAAAACCAAGCCCAAAATTACCATGGTGACAATGAGAGGTGGTGAAATATGCTCCATTACCAAAAAATTCTTGATCACATAATCAAGCACATAAATTCATTGCTAACATATAACTCTTGCTCTTATGGAAAGTAAAATTGGTTATTTTATCTTTATTTGATAGTCACTTGTATAGTTATCTAGATCTTTGAGTGTCTATGATAGAGGTGTAATTTTTATTAGTGTATTTTTGATTGATTTTGATCATACTATCATGATACTAATCTCACCTCTTTAATTCCTATTGATCACACTAGTTACATTCAGTCAAGCTGGAATTTACATAGAAGATTATGAAATCACCATTACAAGGAGCCATAATTCTATCAACACTAAGAAAATGTAGTGGTGTCTTCATCTAGAGTATACAGGGGTGCCTATGCACAATCTAATTTTTCTATCAAATATTTAATAGAGTATATTATTACAATTTTTGATGCCTGTATAGTTGATGGTACCTACACTAACTACTCGACTCTGTGGGAGGTTGTAAAATGTGTTGACACATTCACCTAAAAGGAAGATGTCTCTCTAAAATAATGATAGGTATAATTTGACATAATTACCTTTAATCTCTAAGTACTTAACTATGATATTGCTACACATGAGTTCATGCCATGCATTGACTTGTTACATAACTTCTTCTTTGAAGGAAATATTATAGATGGTAGTTTCCTTCACTATGTTAATCACAACACCGTCATCACCTATATATCAAGGGAAAATTTTCAAAGATATTTACTCTTCCCAATATCATATGCCACATTTTATTTACATAGTTTATCCCTTTGGAGGTAGAGCAACAATATAGAGAAGATAGTGAACAAATGGCTTATCGTTAGAGAAAACTTTTCACTCAAGGACAAGAATCCTATGCCCATCACCAAATTCTAGATGGGAATTTTAATTGGTATGACATTGATGAACCACTTGTATGGTCACTTGAGAATCCACTTACTTAAATTAGAATGGGTACCATTACTCAACCTGTTGATCACCTTAGAAATCACTTTCACATTGGGAAAGATTATCAATGCCCAATTACATGAACCGATACTACATAAAGATAATAGGACCTAAGGGGGAAAATTTTACATGATTTAATACCTTCTTGATGTTGTCATGGGTACCATCTAAAAATGAAATGGGTTTGTCTAGGACCCAAATCTCCATTATATCAAAAATATGATTTGCGATGTCTATTCATTTATTCATATTTATGCATATATAAAAAATATATTGAGGATTACAAAAGACTTTTATCCTTAGGTTTGGAGAAAAATTCACGAGGAACCCATCCAAAAAATATCTAAAAATATCACTAATTCACTCATGCATATGGGTGACTATTGGTTATATCTAAATTACAACATGATAATGATTATTGGGCATAGGCTTGATCCTCTACACCTCCCAAAATACATCTCAAACAAGATGGATGAGAAATAAATTATTTATCATTTATGGAAGGGGATCGATAAATATTTAACCAAAATCAAGAAGTGTGCATTTCATGGCTCTCATCTCATAATTTGGAGGATGTGTTAAACCTTTCATAGATATTTTTGTGAAGCTGGCAATGCTAGGAAAGCCAATGCCATGGATACCTTACCCCATAGAGATTGGGAACCCCATGGTAAAGTACAACAATAGGTTCATAATTTGGGCATTCAGTATAAGAATGATCTTAATAATCATGATTTATTATTTTACAATACAAAATTAATGTCAAAGGCTTGGAAAGGGATAGAAAAACTAGAGTAAATGAAGATTTACTCAAGGTAATTCAAGAAGATCCTTCCATCACAATTGAGCAAGCACAATATATAATACCACCACCAGGAGGATGGACCTATTCATACTTTTAGAATAATATACCTCTCCATCAACTACATGATCAAATTTAATACCCCCAAAATCCATCCACCATGATGATGGTTGTAGATCAAGAGTAGGGTGAAGGGGAAACTTTAGTTTATGCAAGACAAATATAAGAGGAAACCCCTTAAGTTTAAGAACCCACAATTAAATTGAGGGAAATAAAGTAGGAACTTTAGGTATAGTAGTTCATGTAGAGGATATTTACATTCGAAAAGAAGAGGATCCTATCTATATAGACTCATTTTACTCAGAAGACCTCACACCCACTACTATAAATTTGGAAACCAAAATATCTAGTGTGAGAGTCCTTATTTTTACCCAAAAAGTGGTTACTCCTCTAACTAAAAAGGTAACTATATGCTAAAAGAGGACATATAAGGTAGGAGGGCCTCAAGTGTAGTCTATAGAGGGACAACATGAATAGACACAACCCTTAATTAAAGGTGATCTAGTAGATGAAGTAAATGAAGAATAATTACAACAAGCCAAATTTTTTAGCTTACAAGGACTGAAAAGAAATGTACCCCTTAGGAGTGACACATCTAGTAAGGGTTTTATTCCTAATTATCCCTTTTTACACTTTCTAGTTATGGTATTACCATTTGTCACTTAATTTTCTTTATCTATTTCCCTATCACCATCTAGACCCATCTCCTTACCCATTTCTACAACCATTCCTTTGGTTTATACCTTTAATATTATTACTACTAGCTAACCTAGTACTTAATTTATAGTATCCTCTACTCATTTGAGTTCATCCATGCCTTCTTCAAGAAAAAATAATACCATAATAATGGTATCCACCTATAAATATACAAGGAAAAATCATGTCTACACGATTTTCCCAATGACTCATTTGAGAAATGTAGAATAGTCAAAAATATTATGGCCTTCCATGCTAAACCCAGCTCATGAGATGGAACCTTTAGATGATACCAAAATATAGACACAACCATTAGACCCAACATAATTGACACTTGTATACTAGGCCAAGGAACTAGGATCATTAGATTTTAAGAGGCCAAACATGAAGATCACTAAGCTACCCACTATGAGTTCATCATTTGATAAGTCTATTGGGTCTATGCAAAGTGTGAATAAAATAAAGGTAGAGAACAAATTTGGTTAAAGCTTGATTCTAGAGGAAAGAGTAAAAGTTTATTATATTCACAAAACATAGAATAGAATAATGGGTTAGTCCCCTTTCATTGAGGACTTTAAGTCATATATGGAGACCCATACTAGAGCCCTGCTAGTAGTCCATGAGGGTACTAATCAAGA